>CAUYRH010015899.1:0-33346 GCA_963574655.1 Perodicticus potto | reverse complement strand
TGAAATTTCAACTTTGTCTCTACTTCATAGCAATATGAAGGGTAAAATAAGATTACTCATGTAAAATGGTTCATAACACGTTCCTGGTATATTGTTGCTCAACAAATATTGCTATTATCTTTACTAGGTGCTGAATCAGTTTTCTATTGCCATAATATAATTGAAAACAATAAAAAATCTCAGTGTCATGGAACCCTGTGTATTTATTTATTTCACGTAGCTCTCAGCTGGCTAGCGGTCATCTGATTGAGGCTGGGCTGAGCTTAGTGGCTCTGGTGCTCATGGATGAGTGTCCTAAAAAAAATTGTGGATTGATTCTGCTCTGTGTTTGTTTTTTATTTTCTTTTTCCAGAAACCAGAGAGTTTGCCTGTACCCTAGTGGTCTCCTGGAGGTGGCACAAGTGTAAGAGAGGAAGTCCAATTGCTTAAGTGATTCTCAACCTTTTGGTTACAGTATACCTTCATCATTCCATTTGTCAAGGTATGTCACAAACTAAAGTTGAGCATGGTGAAATACACTTCACCACCTTATTGGGGGGAAACCAAAAAAACACATAACAAAGTTCTTAGATATATAGGATGTTAAAAGAAAAAAATAGCAATTAAAACACTCACATATCCCCAATGGCAACAACCCAAACAACCTGCTGCTGGCTCCTCCCATAACTCATTCCTGTTCAACTCGGCCTGTCCTTCTTTCTACCTACTTCCTATAAGGGCTTCTGTAACCCCTTACATTGTACCACCTAAACCATCTCCTTATTTACATAAACAATAACAGCCTCAACCAATTCTTTCTATATGAGTACCTTTAACTGAAACTTAGCTTTCTTCTAATGATCCAAATTCTTTTATAACTGTTTCAGGTTCTTCCTCTGAACTCATATGATGGCAAGTAAAAACAGTATATTCTTTATACTGTTCATACATTTTTTTTTTCAAGATAATTGTTCTCTGGCTATGGTGCAATGATTTTCTTGTGAGTTGATATTTCCCACTTCTGCTTATCTCTTTTCAACTCAGCATCTCCAATTCTCCTTCTTCCTCAACATTAACAGAGTTCCAAATCTGCTCCTTTATTTTATGGGACTTTGTCCTTAGACTTTCTTAGAACTCCTTTCTAGATTTCCCTCACTGGGCTTTATTTTATTTCCTCCCAACTTCTTACATTCCTCCTTTGCCTAATGTGCCAAAAGTTTTTTACCTCTTACCTCTTAAATATAAGCATTTTCAAATTCTTTGGCAATAGCATTTAACTCCTTATTTTTTTCCATGGTAATTTAATTTGTTCCCACAGGTTGAATTATGACCTTTAGAGATATGAGTCTCATCTTTTTTTCTTCATTGGCTTTCATCCCAAGACACAATACTGAACTTTCAACAGCCTGCTGGACTTCTCTTTACTGCTAACAATTGAAGTGCATCTATTGTGATGACCTCTGTTTTCTGTATTGGTACTTCAGTCTTCTGAAGACTCAGAATAAAATGTCAAATAAACAATTAGCTCAATTTATTTTAATATATTTATTTTTATTTGAATCTAATTACATATCTATGCATGACAGGAAACTCAAACCAATCTAAAAAGTACCTATTAAGTGCCCACTTGACATAATTATTTCAAGGTCCAGTAGATACAAATATGAATAAGATATAGTTCAGTAGTTCAGCTTTCAATGAACTCTATTGGAGGAGACAGAAAATATTTTTTCCATAAAATAGAGAAGCAAGGGCCTTCCTAGTGGCATAAACAAAACATTATGGAAACACTAAGAAGCAAAAAATTAATTCTGATATTGGGATCTGTCCGAGTAGCCTTCACAGAGGAGATGACATTTGAGCTGTCTTTGAAAGGTAAGTCAGATATATAGAATCCTTGACATGTAAAGATTTACAGTCTACAAAATGCTTGAACTCTGTCCACATCTGTAAAACATGCTTGCTCGCCTGCCCTCAGGAACATCAGTGGCTTTCTATAAAATGCTCCTTCCTTACTGCACCAATGTGTCAGGAAAACGTTTCTAGTTTTACACTCCGAGTTCACTTCTTTGCTCTGTCTTGAGATACGGTGCTTTGGACATTTTATTTCTTCTTGTGCTCATTCTCACAAAATCATTAGATTTCAGTTTCATTTTGATTTGTATCCTAAAATCACTGATATAAATTGTCTCCTAGAAGTCAAACAGCCTTCAGAATCTGAGACTCTTTCTCATCCCAGTTGAGTGTTCATGTAACTCTGAAAGTAAGTTAAATCAGTAAGTACAATGCAAAATATAATAGATGTCATTAAAGAGTTTCCTAATGGATAAAAGAGTTTCTTAATTGAACCAAATTCTTATCAGGCAACTCTGGAGCCTCCCATATGGAATGATTGCTTCTTTTGTTCATAAACATTATATCTTTTCACCTCCCTCTTTGGGTCTCCCAAGAAAATACTTACATATGAGTGTTTGAATGAGAATGTCCATGTGCATGAAAATTTACAAGCCTATTTTTTAGTTTTTGTGTCTTTTAAAGTTATGTGGTCAGAGGTAATGGTAGCTTATCCCAGATTTCATGGGCATTGGAATATAGAGCATGAGTCAGTGATTATTGTTATTAGCCATGGCACTGTGTGCACACCTGCATAGGTCAGCAATTTTATGACACCTTAGTGTATGGAGAAAGCTTGCACCTCAGTGACTGGGCTGACTGGGTTAATCTGAATCTGGGCTTGCTTCTGTCTATAAATCTGGCAAGATGCATAAAGAAGGAGAGTAATGAATACTTTAGATCACAGTAGTCTATAATTGAAAATAAAGCAAAATCAAACCAGTTCCATTCGTAAGAAATAGTATATGTTGGTGAAATGGTTGGGCAGGAAATACCAGAATACCATTGAGTTCTAGCTAGGATGGGTTGGACAATAGTATTCCTTATTCAGGAGCCAAGTGCAAGGAAGTTAGTCTGGAGTAGAAATGTGGCATTATTTTTTTTACACACTTTCTTATGGACTTGGTTTTAAAACCAGTACTTTGATTTCAGGGGACTTGATCTCAAAAAACTGCTTTCAATTGAATTTAATGTATGGTTTTCTATAAATGTATTTTATATTGCTATTTTGTAGTAAGACTACATTTGAATAGTCTAAGAACATGTATATTTTCCAGAAATCTCAATGACTAAGTACCTAGTCAAAATACATATTAAAAACTTGTGGGTTTAAGTATAGTACACAAAGTAAAAACACTGGGCTGCTTTATAAAGAAAGTTGAAAACAATCTCTGACCTTGAGGACTTTATAAGTAATAAGGAAAAGGGGCAAACATAAACATCATAATGTTAATTATATGAAGCATTTTAAAACAGATGATCTTCAACTACTTATGGTACCAGAAGAATTAGAATTACCGGAGTCAAGTCTGTTGTTTTTGTTGAGAGCAGTCCTGACATAATCTTTCAAGCTTCGAATGTGTATCTCAGTCTCAGTACTTTTGCAAATTTAAAAGAGCAGCAGAATTACAATATGCTACACTCCAGGGTAATTTCCTCTATTTAATTCTTAAAATAATTGTGAGCTATTTCAAGGGAAAAGCATTTTTGGAATATAATTAGTAAGACAATATTGAGAAGGAAGATGTGGCAAAACACAGATATAGTTTACGTATGCCGAAGAGTATAAGAAAATGTAGATCTCCATAATGAAAGCAATTTAGAACAGTAATGGAATTATTTAACAAAAGAAATTTTAATTGAATGCATTACCATAATTCTTCATATTTATTAGAGAAATCAAAATATTAAAGCTGTATTCAGCAAATAGAATTAACATTTTCTCTTATTCCTCAGTCTATTTGAAGAGACTGAGAGGACAGTTAAAAATTTCACAGACTATGTAAATAGTTAAGGAGTTTGTAGAAAAAGAAAAAGAGAGATTACCTTTTGGTATATATAATATATTTATTCAACACAATCCAGGCTTTTTTAAGAGCATGAGGCTTAACTGTGACATTCTCAGGAGCAAAAGATTGTAACTAGACATAAAAAACTTTGGAATTGAACACAACTTAGTTTGAACTGTCTTTGGCAACTTAATCTTGCCCAACTCTCCATTTCCTCATCTACAAAATGGGAAAACTAATATCATTTCTGGTGTTGTGAGTATATTGCATGTGTTATCAAATATAAAGTGTCAGCTATACAAGGTGCTCAATAAATCTTTAGTTCCAATTATTTTCTCCTATAAATGGAGCAAAACATGCTAGCATTACTATTTCTAATACTACCATTAGCAGTGATTTCTGCTTGGGTATCTTATCAATCAGTATTGGGACAGCTAGTTGAGGTACACTTATCGAGAGTATTACCACATACTTTGTTTTGAGCTAGCTATTCTATATTCATTCTCTAGATTTTTTTTTTTTTTTGAGACAGAGCCTCAAGCTGTAGCCCTGTGTAGACAGCTCACAGCAACCTCAAACTCCTGGGCTGAAGCGCTTCTCCTGCCTCAGCCTCCTGAGTAGCTGGGACTACAGCCACCCGCCACAATGCCCACCTATCTAGATATATTTTTAAAAACAAGCTCGAAAGGAAGAAATTTGTAATGCAATTAAGTACACAAAACTCATGTTTGGCTAGAATAGTGCTTCAATGTCTATGCTGAAATATTACAAGTGTTGTATGACTTTAGAAGCTTTGCTACTTCTAAATGGCATCCCTTTGTAATAACTAATAGAGATTTTAATACTCCCAAGTGACATTTGAGAAAGCAAAAGTTCAAGTAGGTTGTGACTTCCCACATTCTCTTAGTGAATGTTAGATCTGTGACAAAATTTCAACTTTTTTAACCTTTAATTCCAAGTGGACTTTCCACTATACCATACTCTCTCCCTATGTTGATGATAACTTTGATGCATTGTTATACAAATGTTTTTTAAAGGTGATGCTGAACATTTTTTCTCTGGGTTTTTGGAAGTCAGGACTAAAGATACGCATAAAAAGTAGAGAGGGATTTTAGAGTTTGGTTTAAAAATATTGCTTTTGAACAGCTGTGAAATATTGTAATGGGAATATTGAGGGTTATCGTCTGAAGATTTAAAAATATGGAAAAAAAATAAAACCACATTTTGAGAAAGATGCGATGGGAATAGGCTAAATGATTCATGCAAGATGTTCTCCAGGCTTAAAATGGTAAGATTCTGTATCATGTATGTTAATAACTTTCTGAGAAAATTTTCTGTGCTTATAAAAAGATTTTATTTGCCCTCCTTCCCCCATGTGTACATCAGCCAAAACCATGCCCATAGCACCAAATATCCCATACATACACACAAACAGAATCTTTATCAAATGGGTAATATTAAAATATAGCAGCTCTGATTTGCTACTTCCTGGACTGGTGAGTTTGCCCCATTACTCCGAACAGTGCTCTTGGATGAAAAGGATGATGAAACAGGTGAGCAAGGTGGGCAGAAAGAAATTGGAATGCTCACCTATGGAGAATAAACTTGACAAGCCCAATACTTTTGGTGTCATTGTGCAGTCTACACTTTCAGGTGAAGCAGGAGTTGGCCACTTTGCTTTGCTTTTCAATACAACCAAGTAGAGAATTTAACTTCTTGGCACGCACATGCTAGGTAATTGGACCACTTGAGACTGTCACAGGTGAATTGGAATAGAATCTTCTATCAATGTCATCTCTAGGTTGTCCTTTTCTCTGCGTCCTGTGAACTAAAGCCAAAAATTTTCTAAAAGGGATGGCAGTATAGCTATTATTCTCTTGATAACTTGTCTGCCCTCTAGAATCTATTTTTCAACATGTTACCTGCCATAAGTGTGATTATTAAAGATTTCTTCCATGAACTGATTTATTTGGAAGATACATACCATTTGGGGGAGTTTGGAGAAGGCTGAGGACATTTTAAAGATGTAGTTGATTACCTATAAAAGTTGTCACTTACTGGCTCAGCACCTGTGGCTCAAGTGGTTAAGGCACCAGACATATACACCTGAGCTGGCAGGTTCAAATTCAGCCCAGGCCCACCAAACAATGATGGCCACACAGAAAAATAGCTAGGCATTGTGGTGGGTACCTTTAGTCCCAGCTACTTGGGAGGTGGAGGCAGGAGAATTGCTTCAGCCCAGGAGTTGGAAGTTGCTGTGAGCTGTGATGCCATAGCGCTCTACCCAAGGCAATAGCTTGAGGCTCTGTCTCAAAAAGTTTTCACTTGCTGACTTAGCAGCATATTTATATAGTAGTATATTTATAATCAATGGAAACTATAAAATGTTAAGGCACGTAATTATTATGGCAATATTGTATGTTAAATTATATTCCAATGGCTATTCGTAATAACCCAGGGTTTTTGTATTCTTAGCACTTACAGGATCTGCTCAGATTCTCTGCTTAGTTACACCATACTCCAAAAAAAGCGTTTGTAATCATAAAAACCAAAATACCTGTGTATCCTAGCTGTGTCTGCTCCCAAACTGTGACTTCTCACAGGAAGGGATGTCTGCATTATCTTTAGTCAACACCATCTTTCAAAATTTACTTATTATTCAGGATGCAATGCTTCTGACAATGATTATGCAGGATTTCCTGGAGCTTAATAAGATTCTGAAAGTTTTCCCTCTACTCTTAATATGAAGTATTTAATTGATTATGTCTTGTCTAACCTGATACAAGTCTTATCTGATAGAAAACACTCTGCATACTGATCTTCTCAATAAACATTTAAAAATACAAAATTTTCATTCTTTTTGTTAATTTTTTCCTGGTAGTAATTGCTCTGCTCTTTAATTTTTAAATACAATTTGTTATTTCTGATTATTATGTTCTATTGAGTTAAATATATACAGAGACCCCTTCTGTGTGTGTTCTTTTTGATTTTCTTTTTAATTTCATTTTGTTTGTTGAATATTTATTAAAATGCTGTTCACTATGACCCATTTGTTCTCTGTAATTTTGAGCCTGGGAAGGTCTATACTTAAGGGAACTCAACCTGTCAAAGCTCATGAGTGATACTAGCGTACACAGAGAAGGTTTTAGATGACTGTACCAAACAAGGTTCCCAGGAGAAATGAGTTCAAGCCATCTTTAATTCACCCACTCAGTGTTTTACTCAAGACATAGTTAGATCCAAGTGGGTTCCTCAGGAGTCTGTATTTTAATTTTTTTAAAAATAAACATTTTGATTGGACATTCTTTTAAGAACTATAATACATTTCACAAGAACCTTATCATTCAGAAATGATTCACCCTGTAATATTTACCAGAATCATGTGTCTGTGTCATGTAGGGAGTTGGCATAAAAGTGACACACTGTAGTTCTAGCTGTGCCTATGTGTGCAGAGTAGACGGCATTGGGAAATATTCTCTCCAAGTGATGTGCTCAGAACTGAGAAATATCACCCTGTGAGCTTGTCAGTAGCATGCAGAATGCAGGCTCATTTTTCTAATTTATGCTGCCGGCCTGTCTTACGTTGGAATTGATGGAACTTGTATTGGGGAGATGAGAGAAGAGTACGGAAGGCAGAAAGCACTTTCTCTTGTCAGGAAAGCTCCTGCTACAGTTTTTTGGGTGGCATTAAGTAGTGAAAAGTAAAAGTTCTAAGGAAGGCCAGGACAATAATGCAAATGGTCAAACTGTCAGAAGCTGTGAAGAATCTTATAAGCTAACAGTTTTATGAAGGAGACATGTGATTTCTTGGTCAGGACTTTGTTATTCATGGTAATCACAGTACCAGAATAACAGCATTTTTGTGCATAAGATTCCCAAGCTCCAATTTCCACAGGGAGCTGTTAAAAGGGCCAGAGGACACCTGTACGTCAGGTGTGTTGTGTTGACCAAGAGAAACCCTGACTTTGGAGAACCCAAATGTCTTTCAGTGGCTATCAAGCACATCTGACATTTTCTGTGAAGAAAGATATATTATTTAAGGCTGATTACCATATACATATTTTCAAAAAATATCTAGAACATGGGGCATTCTGTGCCTTTCCTTTTAAGATACATAGAAATGTAAGAGCTCCATGGAAAATTGACAACATCAAAAATAAGGCCAAGATCATTGTACAGAAGAGTATCTACTTGTTACTTAGGTCTCTCATTTCCAATATCTTGTCTCAGAAAAATACCTCTTCAAACAGCACGTGACAAAAGAACTCACCCTCATTTTTCCATTTCCAACTTACCCCTGAACCTATTTCCATATTTAAATACTTCCTGGAATTGATTCTACCTATATTGGAAATTTCCTCTTTTAGGGTGGATATATTTAGACCTCATTTTTCTTGGTCACTCAGCAACAATTAATAGCACAAATTACTTTCCACTTTCCACTTTTTGAATCAAAATCTTTCCTTGGCTTTGTAAAACTATACCTGTCCCCCTCCCATCACCACTTCTCAGGTAGTGAGATAATCTCCATATTCTCTCTTCTCTTAAAAGCATTATGTGCTTTAGGGCTCTGTTGTTTTGCTTTATGCACTCTCCCTCTGTGATAAAACTGATACAAAATTGATAGTCAAATTTCTATCCCAAACCTAGGCTCTTTTCTGAACTCCGGACCTATAGAACTCTTGCTTTTTGGATATTTCCATTTGGATGTCTTATGAGGCATTCTCCCTCAGCAGCTTCTCTTTCTTAGTCCCACAAACCCACATCTCATTAGTTGGTCCCCCACTCTTCTGGTTTTCCAATTTGGATGGTTGTCAACTTTGACCCTACTTGTCCTATATCTTCTATATGTATATTTGTCCACATCTTGCTTTTTTTTTTCTTTGCAGTTTTTGGCCAGGGCTGGGTTTGAACCCACCACCTCCGGTATATGGGTCCGGCACCCTACTCCTTTGAGCCAAGGCGCTGCCCACGTGCCGCTGATTTTTACATCCAGTTCCCCTCCAAATACTTTTATCATTTTTGGTAGAGCTTTCTAAGCTCAAGCCCGCTTTATTCACTGACACTAAATAAATATGTTATACTCTCCATGCTGAATCTCTTTCACGCCAGGGTCACCTTCTTCAAATTTGCTGCCTAGTTCCAACATCGATCTGGTCTTCTCACTCATCTGAATTAAAATATTTTCTTGAGTCCACTAGTCCTTGAGCTAAAATTCAAACTCCATGTAATGAGATAAATGATCTTTAGTTGGGTCCCTATGGCTGTTTTCTGCCTCGTTTCTGATACTTTTAAATCTAGCTATCCAATGTTCTGTGTTTCCAGAAGTCACTTTCTCTGCCCTAATTTAGAGTTTTCACAGACTCTGCAACTTTTGCCAGAACCGATTCCACCTGCCTGTTAATGTGGATATCTCATTCACAGGGAAGTATTTTCAGACTCATCCTCACTAGCCTCAGTGTTGCTATAGCATCTTTTTCTTCTTCCCTTTGAGCACTAACCCTCATGAATAGCAATTGCTGGTTTAAATTCTGACTATCTCTCTGCACTATAGGCTCCATGAGACCAGCTGCTTCTGACCCTCTACATTCTATTCTCTAGGACCACATGCTATTCTGGGATGATGAGAAGCTCTCAGTAACTATTTTGAATGAATGAATGAATGAGTGTAGTATCTAGCTCTCTGCACAGTGAATTTTATTTTTATCTTGGGACGACTAGGCAGGTTTGTTTTTAATATAAGGAAATAATGATACCATTTATATGTGTATAACAGGAATTAAACATGCATAATAATAGAGGGAATTTTTTCACAGGGTTTTGTATGTTAGTATATGTATGTGTTTTACTCAGAGAGAAACAATATCAATAATGGATTCTGACATTTTGGCATATAGAAGACTCAATAAATATAATTTCCAGTGAATGAATAAAAATGAAAACTAGCTCTTGTTACCATGAATTATGTCTTTTTCATGACAGGCCTTGTTGTATCTATATCTTACTCTAAAGCAATAATGATAGCTTTTCTATATAGGAATTACACACACCTAACATTGGGAAGCATTTTCTAGCATTTTCTAACAGTGTTTTGTGTGCATGTGACTGTGTATTCCTCAGAGCTTTACAATACCAGTGGCAGAATTAGGAAATATACAGGTAGAAAAATGGATATCATCCATTGTGTCCAAGCATTGAACATCTGTGACCACTTTTTCTTTGAGGATATTTATGTGTACGTACTCAATAGATGTTAGTTTCTTCAGGATAAATAAAGTTCTGCTAGTGTAAGTGCATAGAAGACAGTTTCCCCTTTGAATATTTCCTCAGTTGCCCGCAGAAAGGAATATAAGTCAGAATAGTTAGAAATTTTATTTTACCTCTGCTGCAGCTTTCTCCCTCTGATGAACCTGTTGCTTTTGCAGCTAGCTCTTGTGAGTAGGGTAGAGGAGATAGCTCCCTTTGGGTGACATTGATTGATCTTGCTTCTTTTTGATTGGTAGAGACCATTTGTAGCTTGATAGTACAATGGAGAAGCAGTAGGACAGCAAGCCCTTTGGGGGATGTCAAGATGTTCTCCTGGGAGGCAACTCTCAAGCTGGTAAGTAATTGCCCTGCACTAAAAGAAATATTTATATACAAAGGGTCTGGCAATTGAGCTCATGAACTAGTCTTAGAAAAAATGCTCCATACCTTTTTGCTGACTAATTATCACTATAGTCACCTTTGAAGTACTCCCCTTGAAAAGCTATATACCAATGTCAATGCCTAGTCACTCCTCAAAGTAATTTTGGAACTCTTTTTCTGGAATGACCATCCGAACTGTCACCACACGGCACAGAAAAACACACAACAGCCATAATGAATGCCAATCAGCAAGATACCATCCCATGTTGACATGAACACGGATGTGAGACATACCAAGGTTATGAAACCTCATCAAGTTGTTCGTACAGTTCTGCCAATGTCACCGTATGGTGGAAAGTTTGTGAACTTAATTGTCCCAGCTGACAACTCTGATGGCCGTTCCTGATTGCTCTGCAGGGGGGGGCTAGGCACTGGTGTCAGTGCACAGGCTTCCCAAGAGGGGTACTTTGAAGGTGACTGTGGTGATATTTAGCAATGAGGTATGTAGCACTTTTTCTAGCGTGAGTCGGCAAACTTACTAGTCAGACCTCCTCACAAGTTATCATTGTGTGCATAAACACTCTGGAGAAGCCTTGGAGATTATACCAATTAAGTCAGCTTTTAGTTGGCCTTGGTAATCAGACACATATGATTACTCTGTCATATTTTCTTGTGCATGTGATGTATTTCAATGTTGCGTATTTCTTGGAAGGTATGCCTTGCATTATCAAAGGACGTTTGGTGCTACTCTACAGCACAGGCTGTGCTTTGCTTGTAGAGACAGTGGCAGTGCTTGTTACATTTTATTATTATTGCTTTGTTGACGTGCTTGCTTCAAGCTTTAAAAAAAAATATGTGTATATGTACATGTATGTGCTATTATTTCCTCCCACTTTTATTTGTCAGTTTCTTAGCAACGTGCCTGCATCTTGCCAAAAGCTGCCTTTCAGAGTATAAGCTTACATGATACTAAAAGGAAAACATAGCTGAAAAGCTCCTCGTATGTGTATTGTGGGAGAAATATACCGTCATTGGTATCCACTGCTGTTAAAAGACTAATAGTGTCTTTTGATAACATCTATACAGAAAAATCTATTGATTCTCTGAGGTAACTGTCACAGTAAGATATTAATATCATTAAACAAATTTGTAGACATCACATGAATACTTTCCCTCATTTCTAGAATAGTTCTTTCTCCATTTATTATTAAAAACCAAGCATTTATCAAAAATATTCTCTGTTCATCACATTTTATTTATATGTATTTTTTGTACTTGAAGTTATCTTTTCCTTTGCTTTGAGCTAATTTTATAACTTGAAATTACTTTCTACTGTCCCTCAAGATTAGAGTTTGTGTACTTTGGCTTTACAACCAGGATTAGACTGGTGCAAAGTATTGATTTTGTCTTTTCATATATTCTGCATATAATCATTTCTGCAGATTTTTCAAGGAGCCTAGGCAAAGATATTTACTTAAACTTTTATTAATTGCAAAGTACCAGAGGAGTACCAAGGTTTATTAAGAAGCAGTTTCTTTCTCAGTGTGTGTGTGTGTGTGTTTTTTTTTTTTTTGTATTTCATTAAACTTTATAAGTTATAAGGCACTTTCCTCTGGAGTTCTGGTTTATAATTATATGCATTCAGAATAATATCCTCCAGAGTGGTAGAGAGTGGTCAGATAGGTGTTCCTAATGGGAAGTGAAGGAAAGGGTAAAGGAATAGCAAACAAGGGGGAAGGGGAAGTGGGAAGTTATTAATCAGTGAGTGTTAATGTCAAGCAAGATAATTGCCTCCAGAGATCTATTGCACAACACTGTGCCTATGGTCATTAAGAAGTGTATTATACACTTATATTTGTTGAGGGAAAAATCTCATATTAAGTGTTCTTGCCACAATGGAAAAAAAGGAATTAGCAAACAAATAGTAGTAATAATAGTAATACTTGTGTATATAACACTCCCTGGGTTACAGACATTATCTCAAACTTTAAAAGACAGGTATTATCTCCATTTTGAATAAAAGGATACCGAATCTTGGCATTATGGGGGATGATCAAGAGAATAACTAAAATAATATGCTCTTCAGCAAAGCATGATTACTCATTCACAGATTAACGATACTCGAGTTTCTTCCTACGAAGCAGAAATTGCCTATTATTCATTTTAGAAAAAAAACACAGCAAAACTTTTAGTTGCTTAGTATTAATTAAATTTTAAACATGATTAGTCACAATTTAAAGTACAGAATGTAGCAAATGTCTTTGAATGATCGTGACACAACTAAAGCATGAAGCAATCTTTTGGGGGGCAGCCATTTGGGTATTATAGAAGTTCAAAACTTTAATGTGGCACATCAGCAGTTCTATATCAATCTCCAAACATCTTTCAGGCTGCATTAAGCATTCAGGTTTGTGTTACACGCGTGTTTTCAGCTGACACCACTTGCTATTCGTCCTTAGCTGATGTATCACATTTATGTCTCCATTCATCCTTATCCTTCACTACGCTTGTCTTAATTTTCCTTCCATTTCCTTTCATTTATGTTGATAGCAAAAGGCTCAGTTCACAAAACACTGCCTGACATCCTGCTACTAATATGCATGTCTTTCCTTTATGCATCATGAAATTGCCTTGACTCTGGGAAGAAAAAAGCACAATAAAAAAGATGATTTGGGTACATTTCGTTTGCTTCTCTAGTGGTATTTGTTTTAGAAATTGGAAACAACTTTATTAACAAAATAGAAGGAGCTATTGAAAAATACTCTCAATATAAATGTTGGCTTTTTAAAAAGTGAAAAAAGCAGAAATTGGAAAGCAATCTTGTTACAGAGGGGAACCAATGTATTCACTATATAAATGACGTGGCAAGTCAGTTCTGGTAG
Source organism: Perodicticus potto (assembly GCA_963574655.1). Classification (NCBI taxonomy): domain Eukaryota; kingdom Metazoa; phylum Chordata; class Mammalia; order Primates; family Lorisidae; genus Perodicticus; species Perodicticus potto. The sequence continues at coordinate 19,956 of CAUYRH010015899.1, read as the reverse complement.
TAAGTGATGGGCGGGGAACCAATATATTCACTATTTGAATGATGTGGCAAGTCAGTTCTGGTAGTAAGTGATTAGAATAACAATGTTTGATTAAAAAATAACATGAGTAATTGCAGTTAATTGATCATATATATTAATTTAGGGAAGATACTTCTATACAAAGGATTAAAAAACATGACCTAATTTTAGCCATATGTGCATGTATTTTATCTGCCTAAGTGAATTATAACAGATTTGAAAACTGAAATTGTATCTCAGTGTTTATCAAATGCAGTCAAACCTTGAATAAGATGGAGGTTAGAGATGCTGACTTCCCATGCAATTGAAAATTTGTGTACAACTTTTGACTCCTCCAAATCTTATTGAAAGATGTAAATTATGGTACCTCAAAGCAGGCTGCAGCAGAGATGTTCAGACCAGGTTCATTGAAAGGGGAGGATGACCCACCTGGGAGTGCAAAGAGGGAGTCTGTGGCCAGGGGCAGTTAGAGACCCCTTTTATATGGGGCTGTAGAGGGTGGGCACATTCCACAGCTTGTTTGAAAAGTTAGGGTCTTTTGGCAGGAATTTCTGAGGGGAAGGCTGGGTCCTTTGTGTCTTTGCCTTAGGAAGAGAGGAGGAAGAGGAGAAAGTGTCCATGTGTGGCTGCATTAGGTCCCCCAACACTTAGCTATGAATAGCTTACTGTTGACTGAAAGTCTTACTGATAATATAAAGCCAATTAACATAAAATTTGAATGTTAAGAATACAGTATTATGTACTGTATTCTCTAGTGGTATTTACAGTATTATGTACTGTATTCTTACAAGAAAGTAAGCTAGAAAGCACTGTTTAGAAAATCCTAAGGGCCAGGAGTGGTGGCTCACACCAGTAATGCTCTGGGAGGCCAAGGGGACAGATAGCTTGAGCTTAGTTTGAGCAAGAGCGAGACTCCATCTTTACTAAGAATAGAAAAAAAAAAAAAACAACAAACACGAAACAACTAGCTAGGCAATGTGGTGGGGACCTGTAATCCCAGGTACTCCATAGACTGAGGCAAGAGGATCATTTGAACCCAAGAGTTTGAGGTTGCTGTGAGCTATGACAAAACAGCACTCTACCAAGAGTGACTAAGTGAGACTCTGTCTTAAAAAAATAAAAAATAGAAAATTACATAATAGTCTTCATTCCTATTGTCTTCACATTGAGGAGTCTGAGGAAGAGGAAAAAGAAGAGTTGGTGTTGCTGTCTCAGGGGAGCAAAGGTAGAAGAAACTCCGCGTGTACATGTACCCACACAGTTCAAGCCCATGTTGTTCAAGGGTCAACTGGACAGATTTTTCATACAATATTCTCCCACATAAAAAAAAAGTACATGGAACAAATGAATTCATAAATCTAGTTTGGAAACCTTTCTCAACTTCAAAACTATTGTACTGACAGGATTAATCCTAAAGAATTCTGTTTAAAAGGATTTATCAAGTACCTAACAACCATGAGGCACATTTATGGGATGGGAACCTGAGGCCTCCAGGCCACACGTGGCCCTCCAGATCCCCAAGTGCGGCCCCTTGATGGAATCCAAATTTCACAGGACACATTTGTTCAATCAAAATTATATCCTCAAGGATCCAAAAGGCCACATGTGGCCCTGAGGTTATAGCTTCCTCATCCCTACGGAAATTTCTTCAGTGTCTTTTTTGTTAACACTATTTTTAAGTAAAAAGAAAATACCACTAACAATCTAGAATGCTTACCTCCTTTAGCGGGATTTTTCTTTGGTGTGCATATATGTCTAATAAATGCTAATGACAAATTCACTTTGGCAGTTCCACAAAAACTTCTAATTTAGTAAAGTCAATCAGGTAGAATTCACACTTGCTAATTAACAACTATTTTGCTTTTTATACAGCAAAGCCAAACCAGTGAGTAAGAAGTTATTGTTTTAGAGTAGACTGCGACACAGCTGTCAAAGCCTCCACTTTTACTGTGAAGGGCAATTACGGTGAATTTGTCCATATCTAATTAGTAAAGTTTTAGAAAATGCATCCCTTGGTCTTGGAGCATCAACAGTCACTTCCCTAAGGAATGGAATTATTTCAAGCACTTTTTACAATTCCGAGTAGATTAGAGCAGATTTTACTTTAGCTTTCTGCTTTTGGTTTCCATTCATTGTTAGGTATTCATTCATTCACTCCCGGATTTATCCAGCAGATATTTATCATACACTTACTGAATATCCATTCGCTATACTTCCCGTTTCTCCAGAAGGCTGATTAGATAGAAAGAAGAAAGTAAATAACATACAGTAGTGAGGCAGATACAGTAAAAATTGCTTCCTTAGAAAAGACTAGAAACCTTTGATGAGGAATAGTAACTCCACAGCAGATTTGAAGAGGCTGAGCAGGCATCAGTATTTTCATGAATTTAATTTGTTATATCTGAGCTCATTCCTACTTGCCAACACACGCACAGGCACACTCACGTGCACAGACACGTGCCCACACTCACAATACCACGTTATCATTCATGTTATTGTTATATTCATCTTTCTTTCTATCTCCCTCACTCTCCACGCTTTACTCCCTTAGTTCTTTTTCTTCCCAGTGTAGTAGAATATTGAGTGATCCTAGGTACTGTGTACTGTGGTATGCACTAGGGCTATGCGTATGAAATGAATAATGAAGATTCTTGTTATCAGGGAGTTCAAAATTCCCCGGGGAAGACTAATAGGTGCACAAGTAATTACAAAAAGTAGATAATAGTGATTTGAAAATATACAAAGAGTTTTTGGTGAAAGAAAAAGAGCAGGGCCACCTTATTCTACTTTAGAGAAATGGAAATCAGAGGAGTGATGCTAATGATGGATCCTGAAGCTCGGTGATCATTCTTTAGGAAAAGGAAGCTGAGAATATCAATCAGCACTAACCAGAAACACATACCATGAGGAAACAAGTCCATAAATAAAAGACCTGTTTGTCATTATCATTAGTAACTATAGTCATTACCTAAAGAGGGGTTTGAAAATTACGTCCCTAAGTCACAAATAAAGGGTGATAACAAGTAATGACGCATCATCCTCTGCAGAAATTTTTTTCTCAGATTAAATGAGTTTTTCAATTTTCTTGGGTAATAACCTGCTGTGGCACGCATTAAATAAAAAGACAGCATAGTGCTCTAACATGTGTGTTTATGAGAAAACAGATGCACTAAATGAAATCTTACCTCAACAGTATAACAATTTCAAGTTTAGGAAGAAATCTGTGTATTTCAGATTAAAATGGGGTTAGACTAGGAATTCTGAATGGAATTTCTCCAAATATTTTTGTTAAAGCCCCTGAAAACTGATTCAAACTTATGAAAAACTTTTCTTAAAAGCTTGCATCAGTAACCTATGATCATAGGGTTTTACATTGTAAAATTTTAAAACTTCCTTTATTCCTGATGCCTGAACATTCCCATCAACAAGCCATGAGCACCCCAGCAAGTGACGAGGTACTCCAGTTGACCAGGCTGCTCCCTGCCACAAATTTCCCTTCTTGCCCTACCCTGACTATGACCTAGTGACCTTCAAACACACAAATGAAATCTCCTCTCTCCTTTTGCTTGTGTACTCCACCCTGACCGCATAAAAGCACCTGGCCACAGGTTCTTACTCTCCAGGATCCCTCCTGCTTGGTAGAGCTGTGTGCTCCCTGAGAGCTCCCCTCAGATACCCCTGGCCTGGCGTTCCTTCCCTCTTATGTCTGGGACTGGTGAGTAGAATAAATCCTTTAAGTTCATATGCCTCTCTGAGTGAAATTTCTGTGGCTGTGTTGATTCTTAAAGACCCCAGTAAGACTTAAACCCCCATTCATGATACAGTTACTGATTTCCAGTCTTAGTTTTATAACCTAGAGGATATAAAAATACAATGAGTAACAAAACAAAACATCATCAGCAGCAACACAGAGAGAAAACAAACAGAATCAAACAACAAAATCTATCCATGATCTATGCACAGCTTGCTCTCTGAAGTGAAATAGCACACCTAGTGCAAAGTTGCTATAAAGACAATCTAGCCATCTGCCTCCCCCCTCCACTACCCACCCCCCCGGCCCAGCTTGTCTGAACCAAGCAGGAGACAAGTAGTGTCAGTATTGTCCATTCATGGCTGACAGTGACCTTCTCCTCAAGGCGGGCTCTTGGGTGTGTTTGCTATTAACCATGGCCTTTTTTGTCACTATCGCTTACTTCCTTACTAGCCTTTGGATATTTTTCTGACTTCATTTATTCTCAAAATAAATAAAAACATAGGTTCTGGGAATACGGCAATGATCAAAGCAAACATTATGATTGCTATTTTCATAGGGCTAACAGCATAGTGGGGGAAGATAATAAGCAAGTGAACAAGCTAAGAAATATGTAATTACCAACAGTGGTAAATGCACTGAAGTAGAAACCCTTTGATGAGAGGAAACGGGAGTGGCTATTTTTAATCTCAGTAAGGAGCTGGCAAATGACACTCCTAAAATGTTTTCAGGAATAATCAGTAGAAATTATATAGGTCATATTTTATAACCAGAATGCAATAAAACTAAGGATTAATGAGTGTTAAACTGGAAATATCTAAATTAAAAATATTAAAAAAAATTCTCAAATCAAAGCATATGATCAAATATACAATTAATATTGACATGGAATAAACAAATATCTCATAGCCAAAGCAGTTATAAATGTCAATTGATTATTCCCAGACCTTTTATTACAACAGAACATTTCTAAACTTGCTTTTTACACCAAAAATTTAGAAAAAGAACCTCAGAAGGCCCAAAGAAAAAAGAAAAAATTAAACTATGATATTAGAGTTGAAATAAATGAATTAAAAAACAGAAAAAAGAGTGGTCTAAACATATCTTAGACCAATTTCTCTGGAGGATCAAAAATAGAGACATTATGTTAATAATAGAAATAAAATTTATTTCTCACTGGGAATCAAAATGATTTAAGTTCATGAAATGAGATACCATGTTCACTTGTTAAATCATCAAAATGCAAAGGAAGTGCATAAAATTGATGATGGGATATTTTAGCCTGATATATATCCTTTTGCCACATTATTTCAAAATTATTAATATTTGCTCACATCTTTTCTAGAATGCTTGTTGGTATCTGGTGTATTCCCAGAAAGAACTTTCCAACTTTTCTGCAGACAAGAACATATAGTGGACAATAAACACAGTGACTTCATGCTGAGCCTCAGAGTCAAAATGCTTTATAATGTCTTATTTGACAATGTATGCGTTGCTTTCTTGACATTATTATTGCTAATATTGCTTGATATTTCAATGCAGTAATCATCTGTTTTCTTTTCTGAATGTATTTATCTTTGTTTATTCTTTACGCGGTTTTTGTTTCTAGTCCTTATCTTAAACATTGTTATTGTTATTGAATTTTAAGCCTTTTAAATTCTGTGAAGGCAAAATGTGGAAATCTAATTAACACATGTATATGTAAAAATAAAAAATTCTACACCAAAAAAAATTTTTTTTCATTTTTTCAATCCTATTTTCTATTTTAAAAAATGAAAAATCTTTATCATTTTCTTATTCTTGAAAATATAAAAACGTAGAGAGGAAAGCATCAGTTATAATATTACCACTCAAAGATATCTATTGTTAACCTCTTGGAGAATAACCCACATACACATATTTTTAAAATGTAAATGGTGAGTCTGTCCTTTGAAAATAAAAAATAAACCAAATCAATGCCAGTATAACCTAAGAAGCATTGAATGACAATTCAAGAAGTACTTTGAATTATCTTTTTAAAAATCACTGTGTATACTCATTTTGGGGAAATCAGAACGCATTTTTCCCATAGAAATAATGTTTAAAATGGTAGATTATAAATTCAGGCCAAAAAATAAAAAATAAAAACAACCTACAATGCTTAGTCCATAATGGGTTTTATTCCTTTGACCTGAGCTAATTTCTGAACCCTTCTAAGGGAGCATGATCCCCATGCCTTTATTCCCTATAAACCTTAGGCCTCATAAAACCTTACAAGGAGAGGGAAACAGGATGGAGCCGGTGAAGAAGCCTTAGCCAGGGAGTCTTGTACCAACACTGACACTAGGGTTCCTGTCAATGGTTCTGGCAGTGAAACTGACTAGTGACCTCAGTTTGTCTATATTAGCCATTCCTAAAGTAACTCTACTAAGGCTAAAATTTGGGAGGTCCAAATTCAGAGTAGTCGTGTTGTCCAGAAAATGGCCCAATACCTAAAAGATAATTTCAAAATAATTAATTTAAATCCTTTGTTTGCCTCTATCAAACACTGGATTATCAGTATATAATCCACAGAACTACTTTGTTTTAATCTGCTTTGGCACTCCTATTGATTTCATTCCATAGCTTTCCAAGAATTCTCTTCTCTAAATCCTGAAAAGATTTTTTCCTTGCCATATCTCATGCACCTTTTCCCTTCTTTTCCTGCCCCCATTCTGCATTCCCTGAGTCCAGAGAAGCCTCCACGAGGGCAGCACCCTCTCTGAGTACCTTGAGTACCCAAGGGCAAGGGAAATGCCGGGAAGGCCCCCACATTAACAACTTCCACCCAATGGCCCTGAATGAAAGGTTCCTAAATTAAGAAAAGACCATCTAATTAACCTGGAAGGCTTCTGGGAAATTCTAGAAGATGGGAAAAGATACAACTTATTTATAAGAATGTATGATTCACTCTTATGTGTAAAGATAATAGACACCTCGGAAGGTCCTTTAGAGGCAAGTCATTTTCAGGTACTTTTTATCCTATTTGTTTTGAGCTTCCATTACTAAACTACACAACAAATTGGCTCTGCCCTGTGCCCCAGAGGGGCCTAGGTTTGGAATTCTAGGACTTGCAGGTCAGGAGGGAATGTTTTGGCTATGCAAAATAGGGAAACAGGCACAGTGGCTGTCTGTGCTGTGTTGATCTTTTGATGTGATACTTGTTTTTAGTTTCGCTTTCTTCTAATTATGGTCTATCCATATCTGACCTGAACAGTACCATTCTTTTGGTTTGTTAATTTTAATAATAACAGCGTGTTACCATTAAAGTGTTTTCTCAGGTCACAGTATATTGCAGAGAGCAGATTGTTAATTAAATGGTAATGTTTTCTGAATTTGGAAGTAATTTCTAAAGTTAATAGTTATTAGTTACCTTGAAATTGTAAAAAAAAAAAAAAACTATCAGTGTATAAAATCAGTCCATAATTATCAAGCTGTCCTCCAAGAAACAGACCACATCACACTGTGTCCAAAAGAGCAGCTTTGCTGACGAGGCACTGACATAGTTAAGAGAAACCATGAATCAAGCAGGGGCTGGGAAAATGGTGCTGCCCAGCTCACATTCAAAGGCAGCATAATTTATGAAGCTTTGAGGACAGTGGGAGGTAGGCTGTCAGAAATGCTAAGTTCTCTGTGGAATTATTACATTCCCTTTGAAAGATTCGATGTCATTGAAACGAGGTAATCTGGGGAAGCTTGGAGGTTCTGTGCAATTGGGAAAAGTGCAAAGAAACTTGGAAATGAAGCCAAATTTCTTTAGTCCTTTTCCCACTGGAAATCAGGCTCAAGGTCTTATGAAAATAGACTTACTTTGCGAGCATCAGGAGGAAATACCACAAGAAGGATGCCCATGCCACTTTGAAAGTTCCAGATGCACCAAGCCCAGAAAAGTCAGAGCTATGCAGAAAGTGTGTGGACTACGCCTTTCAGAACTTTGTTTGCTTTATCCTTAAGCACACTCATTTCAATTATTTAACTTTAGATGTTGTCTATGAGTTCAAGGGAAATAGAGAATGTAAAAATTAGCAATACAAGGGTCAGCTGGAAAGTATCCAGCCATGTACTATGAAAAGGGTATCAACAATGGCTGGATACTTTATGGACAGCCCTCATGTGTTGATGATGTGAGCAAATTTGTTACCAGTTATGACATTTGTTATTACTTTTGATGGGTAATTTCTAACATTTATCACTGAGCGCGAGGTGTTCAGTATTTCTCGTGGGATATATTATTTCATCCTGCTGTAAATATAAGCACCACTTTCAAGTAGAAATGAGGAAACTGAGGCTTAGAGAGGACAAGCAACCCAACCAGCGTCACACAATTTCTCAGGGCCAGAGCCTGTACTTCAGTTTCTTTAGCTTTTATAAAAGTATTGAGTTTTAATCTAATAAAAAGATTAAAATGACTAACTCTACTTGACATTTTGGAATGGAATATGATTCACCTTGAAGAAGAGTGCTCTGGATTTTGGCATTGCAAACTGGCTTTTTTTTTTTTTGGTCATATAATTGTTATACAATGCCTGTCTGGGCTATGATGGCTCTGTGCACGTCCTCTCTGCATATAGATGAAATCACTTCCCAGTTAATGCCTTAATGGAATGTTCCCTCAATAAGAAAGTTTACTCAACTTTGGAAAATAGTATCTGCGCACTATTCCAAAACCAAATCATACTACTGCCAGATTCTTTTTTTTCTTACCTGTTCATATACTCAGCTCATCCATTATGACTTGGCTCATAAAGAGATTTCTTCTAATGGGTTGTGTTATTTTCTATCAAGCGGCCATTTATTTCCTTGGAGGTCCATTGTACCCTCTATCCATTTCCATGGGGATAGGTAGTCCTGTTTCTGAGGTGTTTATAAGAAATTTTTATAATGGTTTCTATGGCAATAGAGGATGAGAACACTACTACAAGTCATTTAAAATGATAATTCACCAAAACAAGTACATACATTTTTGTTTACTACCTGGCCATTGAAAGGTCTAGGATAACTTGGTTGACAGTTTGAAGAAATCTGCTCCTCACTCCTTTGCATCAGGCAGCTACTTGGTCAAAAAAATTGATTTCAAGAAACATGAATGGCCACAAAGCAATTTTAGCAACAGTTTTAGCTGAACCTTTTGCGGTAAACATTGCCATTTCCTGGGTGCAGAGTGATTGGACTTCAAAATGAACCATCAAGCCCACAGGCAAGCACAGTATAGCAAGCAGGCCTGCTTTCCAGGCTAGTAGTTAAGATTTTTCTCTTCTGAATCAAATATCAGAAATAAGCCTTTCCCATTTGTGTATGATACCAGAATAAATAGAGGTCCCTCACCAGGGAAGCATTTTGATTCAGCTCAGTTCAACAGATGGTTATGGGGACACAGTGGCAGTGCAGAAGGAGATCAGGCTTTTGGCCCATCAAAACTGGATCCAAATCCCCTCGTTAGCTGTGAAGGCCTGAGAAGATTACTTGTCTTCTTTAGGGCTCTTTCTTCACCTGGAAATTAAAAACAATAATGCCTATATTGGCAGAAATGATATCTATGTAATCTGGAACCTACACGGTCTTCCCTCTCTTGGAGAAGACACAGAAGCTAGAAGCAGTAGAAGTAAATCATATCCTTTACTTGGGGTTCTTAGGGCACAAAAGCATGTCCTCTGTATAACCTATGATAAACGTGTTTTAAGAGGCTCGGTGCCTGTAGCACAGTGGTTATGGCGCCGGCCACATGCACCAAGGTTGATCAGTTTGAACCTGGCCCAGGCCAGCTAAACAACAATGACAACTGCAACAACAAACAAATAGCTAGGTGTGGTGGACACCTATAGTCCCAGCTACTTGGGAGGGTGAGGCAAGAGAATCATTTAAGCCCAAGAGTTTGAGGTTGCTGTGAGCTGTTATATCACAGCACTCTACCGAGGGGGACATAGTGAGATTCTGTCTCAAAAAAAAAAAAAAACCCAAAAAACTTGTTTCAAGAAACATGAGTGGCCACACCTTTCCCCATTCTTCTCCCCCAAGTCTTGTCCCCACAGTGCTATCCTTTCTTTTCCTCCTCCTTCCCCCACCTCATTAGTTCTGTCTCTTTGGTTCCCAATCTCTTAATTCTGTATCAGACATGTCTAGGAATCTGGTAATAAAAAAAAAGTCTGTTTCACTTTTTTTTGATGGCTGAATAGTATTCCATAGTGTACATATACCATAGTTTGTTAATCCATTCCTGGATTGGTGGGCATTTAGGTTGTTTCCACATTTTGGCGATCGTAAACTGAGCTGCAATAAACAGTCCAGTGCAAGTGTCCTTATGATAAAGGGATTTTTTCCCTTCTGGGTAGATGCCTAGTAATGGGATTGCAGGATCAAATGGGAGGTCTAGCTTGAGTTCTTCGAGAGTTCTCCATACTTCCTTCCAAAAAGGTTGTATCAGTTTGCAGTCCCACCAGCAGTGTAAAAGTATTCCCTTCTCTCCACATCCACGCCAGCATCTGCAGTTTTGAGATTTTGTGATGTGAGACATTGTCACTGGAGTTAGATGGTATCTAAGGGTGGTTTTGATTTGCATTTCTCTAATAATTAGGGATGTTGAGCATTTTTTCATATGTTTGTTAGCCATTCGTCTATCTTCTTTAGAGAAGGTTCTATTCATGTCTTGCCCATTGATATATGGGATTGTTGGCTTTGTTCCTGTGGATTAATTTGAGTTCTCTATAGATCCTGGATATCCTTTGTCTGATTCAAGATATGCAAATATCCTTTCCCATTGGGTAGGATGTCTATTTGCTTTGGTTGTTGTCTCCTTTGCTGTACAGAAGCTTCTGAGTTTAAGCATCTCAAGAATGGAGAAGCATGAATCCCATGTACTCAAGTTTGATATGAGGACAATTAATGACAATTATTGACATGGTGGGGGTGAGGGAAGGGGAGGACAGAGAGAGAAAGAATGAGGGAGGGGTAGGGAAAGGAAGAGCAGAGAGAGGGAAGGAGCGAGGGGGAGTGGGGTTTTGGGGCCTTGGTGTGTGCCACACCTTTTGGGGGCAAAACTCGATTGTAAGAGGGACTTTACTCAACAAATGCAACTAGTGTAACATGGTTTCTTGTACCCTCAATGAATCCCCAACAATAAAAAGAAAAAAAAAAGTCTGATTCTTTTCAGAGAGCAGAGAAGTAGAGAAGCTGCAGAAAGCAAAAGGGAAACACACACCACAAAGAAGTGTGCTGTGTCAGAACATAGCACATACGACACTCAACTCTGTGCCTGGAGCCCCGTAGGTGCTCAATAAAAAGGTCCTACGACGCACCAGCCGCTTAGCTCATCAGTGTGCAGGTCTGAGCACACGGAGGAAGGTCCCTACTTCTCTTCACGGGGCAGCAGTTAGTCTTGAATTTAGCTGTCTGTTGTAAGCAGCTACATCATCACTAAAACAATGAACAGGCACTCAGTTCTTTTCATCAAATATCCTAGGCTGAGCAGGACATTTACATGACATAAATGACAAATTAATATATCTATTATATTCCAGCGAACCAAAGAACCAGTGACCAAACAACATTTCTTGAAAAAAAATAAAACCAGGGGGGCGCCTGTGGCTCAAAGGAGTTAGGGTGCTGATCCCATATACCGGAGGTGGCGGGTTCAAACCCACCCCCGCCAAAAACTGCAAAAAAAATAAAAAATAAACTTACTAAATGTGGAATATAAATGTCTTAACACAATAACTAAGAACATGCCATGAAGGCTATGTTAACCAGTTTGACGAAACTATTTCAGATTGTATATGAAACCAGCACATTGTATCCCATGATTGCATTAAAGTACACAGCTGTGATTTAATAAAAAAGAAAACCAGGCTCGGCGCCCATAGCACAGTGGTTACGGCGCCAGCCACATACATCAAGGGTGGCAGATGCGAGCCCGGCCCAGGCCAGCTAATCAACAATAACAACTACAACAAAATAATAGTGGGCACCTGTAGTCCCAGCTACTTGGAAGCTGAGGCAAGAGAATCTCTTAAGCCCAAGAGTTTGAGGTTGCTGTGAGCTGTGACGCCATGGCACTCTACTGAGGGAGACATAGTGAGATTCTGTCTCAAGAAAAAAAGAAAGAAAGAAAGAAAACAACCAAAAAACAATGAAACAAACCAAAACAAAGACAAACACCAAAAGCAAATTATTTAAGATATGTGTTTGTTAGTTTTCTAATTAGCAAAAAAAAAAAAAAAAAGCTATTTGGGAGTTGTACAATAATTAAAATGTTATCAATGTGCATAAATTGTGTCATTGCTTTTATCGCATATGATATTCATGTTTTGATTAAAATGATAAGCACATATACTTCATCCACCTCTTGCTTCTACCCTCATTTATAATGCTGCCCTATTCTAGCTTTACATGGGGTCTGAAACCAGCTGCTTATTACCTGTATTTTGCAGTAAATTACTTAACTTCTCTAAGCTTCAGTTTCAAATCTGTTAAATGGGATTAAATTTAATAACAATAGCTACTTTATGGGGTTATTGCAGCAATTAAATAAAACAATGTGTCTTCAGCATCTAAGAAAGTCTGGCACAACTGTAAATACTCAACAAATAGTTGTCATTGTTACTACTGCTGCCACGATCGTTATTGTTGCTTTCATATCAATTTATTATTTGCGCTGAACTGTATAAGGCACAAATAGGAAACTGTTTCAAATTACGTTGCCTTTAAACGTGTCTGGTCTTCCCTCCCTTTCCTGCTCCTGGATGACAGCTCAGGCAGATTCTGTATGTTTTCCTGTTCCATTCGGATATTAGACAACAGTCTCATTTTTAGAATTGAAAAAGTCTAGTCCAATCTAAATCAAAACTTTCCTTTCCCTTCCAGTGTCAAGCTCTTCCCCTCCCCCCAGCTCAGGCCTGGCCAGAGATTCTAGGGATCAGAGGCAGGAGCAGCGCAGAGGCTGTGCCTGGGATCAGAGGCAGGAGCAGCGCAGAGCCTGTCCCTGGGCCCTCCTTGTTCTGCCTTCTGTGTCAGTTGCTCCTGGCTCCTTGAGGGTGAAGGCCAGGGCAGGGGTGTGGGGGAGGATGGAGGGTGCGCGGAGCAAACCAGGGGAGATGGTAGCTGCTGCTCCTTCGCCTTCTCTTTTAGCTTCCTCTTGATGGACTCTCTCAAATGGCCTCTGTCCCGGCAACTGTCCACGGGAAGCCCTTTCTTTCATGGTGCGCTTTTGCGGGTTCAGCTCTCGCCCCTCCACCTCTTCACTGTTAAGAATGTTAAACCCTGCACTCTTCTGCCAAGAAAGCAGTACTCTGGTCCAGCATGCAGCTCCGGACCAGCTTCCTTCCATGCTATCTATACGGCTTATGGGAAATTCCTCCCCCTTTCCCTGCCAAATTCTGGAAAGGCCGGTTCCTCCACTGCTGTCCTCTCTATCCCTGCCCACTTCCAGGTAAGAGTCAGGCACCAGCCTCTCTGTTCCTTAAACGCCAGGGAATATATGATTTCAGAGGCAAGAAAAATCATAGCACTTTCCACTTTTGCAAATTCCCTTAGGTACCAGAATCTTCTCTTCAGTGGTTCACTAGCTTATACTTATAGGCCGGGGCATGATAAAACACACAAAGATCCAGTTAACAAGTTCCGCACAGATGTGCGGAACTTTAGACTCCTGCTGCCCTATTGTCTGCAGCCCTGGTGCTTCGAGGGAAACTCGGAGACAACAGGAAAAGGCCCATCCAGCATCCTGTTACATTTTTATTGTGCCTGAACGACTACTACAGTGTCTTAATTGTTTTTCCTGCCACCTATTTGCCACTATTTTATTCCATCTCAAATGTAACTATTAGATTTATCTTTGTGGGAAAACTCTGGTTCTTGTCATCTTTATTTCTTTTCCTTTTCTTTTTCTTTTCTGAGACAAAGTCTCACTCTGTCACCCTGGGTAGAGTGCCATGGTGTCACAGCTCATGGCAACCTCAAACTTCTCAGCGTCCCAAGTAGCTGGCACTACACGTGCCTGCCACAAAACCTGGCTAGTTTTTCTGTTTTGGGTAGTGACCAGGACTCCTGAGCTCTTGTTCAGACTGGTCCCCAATTCCTGAGCTCAAGCGAGCCACCCATCTCGGCTTCCCAGAGTGCTAGGATTACAAGTGTGAGCTACTGCGCCCAGCCTTTCTCTTTTCAGTCACTGTGGCTTCCATGGGTAGGCCCTATTAAAAATACAGGGTCTCCAACCGAATGTAATCCCAGGAGATTAAGCCAGCTATCACAGTAGTAGAGTTTCTCAAATCCCAAAAGCTCATGTGACACTGGTTCTTTCCAATTGCTTATTATTTTAAATAAACTCCCCCAGCACCAGACACAAACTCTACTAATTCAATGAGGCATTTACAGTATGATCGGAGATCCCTAATGCACTAGAATGTATGTCTTTAATACCTATATTATCCTAGTTTCACCATTTCATCCAAGTCCTCTAAATTTTTCGGAGTACTGGCTGAACATTACCCAAATTGCTTAGTGCTAATTTCTCCAAGAGCCAAATTCTACATCAAGAAAAGTGTAAAGTGGTTTGGCGCCTGTAGCTCAGTGGCGAGGGCGGCCAGCCACATACACCAGAGATGGTGGGTTCGAACCCAGCCTGGGCCTGCCAAACAACAATGACAACTACAACCAAAAAATAGCCAGGTGTTGTGGCAGGTGCCTGTAGTCCCAGCTACTTGGGAGGCTGAGGTAAGAGAATTGCTTAAGCCCAAGAGTTTGAGATTGTTGTTAGTTGTGATGCCACAGCACTCTACTGAGGGCAACATAGTGAGACTCTGTCTCTAAAAAAAAAAAATGAAAGAAAGAAAGAAAGGAAAAAAGAAAGAAAGAAAAAAGTGTAAAGTACAAATTTTAGCATACTAGAATTTTGGAACTCAGAGAACACCTAAGTCAATTTTCTTATTTATACCTGACAGAATGGTGGCTCAGAGAGGTTGTAACTTGCACAAAGTCACCATGTCATTTGAGGCACAGTTTGAATCAGGACCTAGCTTTCTTAACTCCTGGACTCAGGCTGGTTTCACTGTTCGAGGTGGGAGCATGCCTCTTACTTTCATAACTTTCTAAATCACTGTCCAATTGTCCCTGCACTACTGAAGTTCACCCCCCTATAAGGGAAAGGGAATGCTCATTCTAAAATTGGTATTAAAGTGTTCTTTAAGAGCAAGTAAAGAGAAGAATATTATCTATTAAAAACTATTTAAATACACAGCAGACACAAAATTTGTCTCAGAAGATGCTGATTAATTTTTTTTGGTTCTGAAAGGGAAGACCCAGGTTTTATCCTGGATAGAAAAGACAAAGACAAAACAAGCCAATTGTTTTAAATTATGAAGTAAGAGGAATTTTCCATTTCCAGTGAGAATTAGGAGAAAAGTATTTTGGCAGGCCCAGGGCTCAGAGAAGAAAGAATAAGGGAGAAAGAAAAAACAAATCCCTGGAGATGGAGAAAGAGAACAGACCAGAGGGAGAAATGTCTAAAAAGAAACTCCCTGAAGCCAAAAACTTGAGAAGCAAAGAGGTATTCAAATGTAGGTGCTTTTCTAGACTATACTGTAATCATGGTCCACAAATCTTTCATAAAAGTCTGCTATACACAACAACAGAGGATGGTCCTTGAGGACCTTGAGGTGGTCCTTGAGGAATAGGGGATGAGGCAGTTTGCTCATGCTAGAGACAAAGGGGTGTGTGAGATTAAAGAAAATCATGGATGATCCCTACTGCTAAATTGCTACGCGGAATGATAGCACTCCAGGGATGATGTTCATTTCCTAATCCCCGGTAGCTGAATATGTTTTTTCATGGCAAAGGGGAATTAAAGTCGCTAATCAACAGGTGGGAGAGGCTCCTGAATTATTCAGGTGGGCCCAATAAAATAAACAGGGATTTTTAAAAGTCAGTGAGAAGGTCGGGGGTGGGGGATGGGAGAAGGACCTCATCCATCATTGCTGTTTTTGAAGATGGAGGGCTGGGGCTATGAACCAGGGAATGCAGGTGGCTCACAGGAGCTGGAGCAGGCAAGGAAACATTCTCCCCTCAAACCTTTAGAGAAGAAAATCACCCAGCTGATGCCTTGATTTTAACCTGTTGAGACTTATGTCCAGTTTCTAATCTACAGAACTGTAAGATAAAAAATTTGTGTTGTTTTAGGTCCCTAAATCTGTGGTAATGCTTTACGGCAGCAATAGAAACCTAACATGCTTGCCTAATTTAGAGTTGATAAGAATCTTAATATTTATATTTAATTTAGCTGTTTCCAAGCCCCTCAGTTTTCTGACTTCAACCTTATGAAAGTGCACAGCTGAACCCAATATTTACAAAATTTTCCAGAGCAGTAAGGAGTTAACACTCTACTTGGTGGTTGTGCCAGGCCGCCTACTAACTATATAATCA
Organism: Perodicticus potto; assembly: GCA_963574655.1. NCBI lineage: Eukaryota > Metazoa > Chordata > Mammalia > Primates > Lorisidae > Perodicticus > Perodicticus potto. Next base: position 3,761 of record CAUYRH010015899.1, on the reverse strand, counting down.
AAGCTTTCAAAAATTTCCTGAATTGATTATAGCTACTTAATTTATGTCGGCATTCGAGTCCCTGTACAGACCCATCCCAGCTTAACTTTCCCAACTTCCTCTCTTAGTCTCCTTCATCGCCAAGTCTCTACTCCTGCCAGATTGGACCAGTAGTACCCAAAACATACTTCTCTTGAACTTTGTTGTTCTGTCCCCTGGAAAGGTCTATCTCCCTTCCCTGTGCTCCAGTATTGTTACTAATCCCCGAATGCCTCGCTGAAGCATTATCAAGTCTCCAAAGCCTCCAGCGGTCTCCTGTCCTGAGAACTCCCCTAGCATTTTGTTCTTTGCTGCCTTATGCAACTGCAATGACTTTCTTGCGGTTTGGCAGGTGAGCACATCTCCCAACTGTTGACTAGAAGCTCCTTTCCAGCACAGTGTGTGTTGCTTATCTTTAAGCCCCCACAGTACCCAGCACAGCTTTCACATCACAGGTGCATGTACATATTTGCGGATGGGGTCATGAAAACATTTTTTACCCAAAAAACTTATTTAACATGGAATTCTTTTTTAACTGACACTATCAATACATTCCTATTTATCTTTTTCTTTTTCTGAATGCCATGGTTCACAGTTCAAAAATGAACAAGCATGGCTGGGTGCAGTGGCTCACGCCTATAATCCTTGCATTCTGGGAGGCTGAAACGGGTGGATGCTTGAGCTCAGGAGTTAGAGACCAGCCTGAGCTGAGACCCCATCTCTAAAAGTAGCTGGATGTTGTGGCAGGTGCCTGTAGTCCCAGCTACTCCAGAGCCTGAGGCAAGAGGATCACTTGAGCCCAAGAGTTTGAGGTTGCTGTGACCTATGACACCCCAGGCACTATACCAAGGGTGACATAGGGGGACTCTGTTCCAAAAAAAAACAAAGAACAGGTACAGTTTCCAAATAACTCTTGCATACTTTTGGATATCATTAAATACTGGATAAGTTGAACATATATCTTTTGTGTGCTTGGGATAGTCTCCGTTTACATCTATTGTCCTAGGATGGTGTCTCTTTCATCCTTAAAGTGTCCCTGTATGGATGATAAATGGGATGGTCACCTAACTATTGGAGGACAAAAGCTACAAAGGCTGGCTCTCCCCCTTTCCTGAAAATAACAGCTGGAATCCAGTCACTCCCACCAGATGTCTCCTTTGCCTCCCTCCTTCCACGGCAGCCGTGAATGCTTGGGTCCACCCCTCCTTGTCTCTGCTGTGTCCCAACTTTCTACTCTTGGTTTGGTTTAGGGGAGTGTCTGCAGTATCTGAGAAGGGAGAAGAACTAGGAAGATGGCACCAATCTCTAAACTAGCTCCTGTCTTGGCCTTCTCACCATTTATGCGTCCCAAGGCCCATCATGGTCTCGTCTCAGTGTTCCCATCATTCCACCCTAAATTGTTCTGTTCCTTAGCCTTCAATGCCTGCCTCTGCTTTTTATGTCCCAACACCTATCACCAACTTCGGTTCCTGGCCAATATCTCAGGAACAATCACGAGTATCTCTCTTACCTTCAGGGTAACCCCCAATGTCACAGAGGGGAGATGTTCCCAACATCTCAAATTATAACACAACGTATTTTCCCATGGCTACAATTTCCAAAATGTGTTTTGGGGAGCCATAGTTTTGGGTGTTGATGTCTGTTATGCCACTAAAGGGTTGCAAAGTCAAAGAAGGTTGATGAATTCTCAATGGTACAATTTTAAACAGTAGTGTTCTTTCTTTTAAAGAAAACTTGAAGTCTTTAATATGCAAATGTACATTATGAAGCTCTGAGAGAGATATACGATATGCTGTGTTTCCCAAACTTATTTGACCTTGGAATTGTTTTTGCTTGAACTTTCAAGGGAATATTGTTCTGTGAAACATATTTTTGTTAAAGTAACGTACTTAACTCTGTGGATTAGGCATAGGTTCTTGTGGATTGACACAGGAGATATGGAACATAGACATGATTGTCCTAGTGGGATGATGTGCTCTAAGTACTACAGCTGCATTTCTGGAGCATAGCAGGTTGTAAAGGGGACAACAGTATAGAAGACCGGTCCAGCTAAGAACTGTGTGATTGTCCAAAGAGCAGAGGCAGAAGATCAAGCAAAAAGCATCTAGAACCACAGGCTATAGGGCTGGTCTCTAGTCCCAGCTTAACAACTATTACCTGGGTATTCCTGAGTGACATTCATTCAGTCACACTACATGTGTGCCCTCCGTCTCTTCATGTGTACAAGGAGATGATGAATGATACTATTAAAAGAAAAATAAGTAATACCTGCTCAATGTATTTCACAGGAATTTTAGGAAGATTAAATGAAATAATTATGTGAAAGGACTTTGAAAACAATAAGGGTTTTTCTTAGTGAGTATATATACAAATAATATATTATTTCTTAATTAACTTGGTTTTGCAACAGGGCTAAAGATGAAAACGCATAGATAAGCTTCGAACCTTATTTTTTTTTTTTTTTTTTTGCAAAATCTTTCAAATTGGTTTCCCCCACATAAATCACACTTTGCGAATTTTAATTTCACTTTTTTTTCCCCCACTTTCTAGATCTTCTCTCTGGTAGAGGAGCAGAGCAGTGACCAAGAGAAAGGTGGAACTGGGGGAGGGAGCGAGAACCCTAACATTTAATAGACTGTATAATGCACATAAGGTGGTCATGATCGTATTTGAGCTTCAGGTGGCATCTGACTGATTTGGAAACACGCCGCCAGGGCAAATGCTATCCTTGTATTTCCTGACAACTTTGGGTCCTAAGTGATTAGCTGTCACTTGACATCCCCAACAGACAGTGTAACTCTGTTGACAAAGCCTGAAATGAGGTCTGTGTCTCTGTAACCTCACACATGTTCCCTTGATTCTACAGAAGAGCAAGACGAAGAGCAGAGTGAGCTGGAAACACCAGTTATCATACTTCTCCTTGGTCTCACTCATATGACGAGGTGGAACATGTCATTGGACAACAGCAACAGGGCTCTATGTCTTGACCCGCTTGGCTCCAGTACTGGAGCCATCTATCAGACTAGCTCACAGCTTTCTGGGTGTCCTGGAACACTGTTCAACTTCTTTCATTCAGAAACTGATTTGAAGAAGGGAGATTCTGAGTAATCTGTTGAAGTATCATTTATCTGGAAAATTCTGTTATGTTAAGCCTGAACCAACAGTTAAGTTTAATTCTTTGCTATATTTGTTTTGAAAAAGAAAATGGAATCTGTAGCAAAAGTGAATGAACTGTGCTGAAAGAGCATTTTAAAAATAATCTCCTTTGTTTATTACTTTATTGGAACAAGTCATGGATGATGGTAGGGAAGTGAATTACACAGGCAAACATGGGAACAGAGGGGAACTGCCTTATAATTCATTTAGGTCAGTGGTCCTCAAACTATGGCCCGCGGGCCACATGAGTTGGTGTGAATTGTATTTGGTCCCGGTTTGTTTTTGACTTCAAAATAAGATATGTGCAGTGTACATAGGAATTTGTTCATAGTTTTTTTTTTTTAAACTATAGTCCGGCCCTCCAATGGTCTGAGGGACAGCGAATTGGCCCCCTGTTTAAAAAGTTTGAGGACGTCTGATTTAGGTTAAGGGGCTACTTGAAGAAGGGGAAATACTCCGTAGATAACACAAATTAGCATCTAATTTAGAGACATTTTCTTTAAACCATCTGGTTGCTTTCCTTTACCAGAACCTGTAGTATTCCTTTCCTTTTTTACTCATATCATTTGATGTGAAAACAGTAACAT
>CAUYRH010015895.1:0-69354 GCA_963574655.1 Perodicticus potto | reverse complement strand
GCTGGTGGGATTGCAAACTAATACAACCTTTATAGAAAGAAGTATGGAGAATCTTCAAAGAACTAAAAGTTGGCATTCCATTTGATCCTGCAATTTCATTACTAGATATCTATCCAGAAGAACAAAAATCACTTTACCACAAAAACATTTGCACCAGAATGTTTATTGTAGTCCAATTTATAATTGCCAAGTCATGGAAGCAACCCAAATGTTCATCAATCCGTGAATATATTAACAAACTGTGGTATATGTATACCATGGAATGCTATCCGGCCATAAAAAGATGGAGACTTTACATCTTTTATGTTTATCTGGATGGAGTTGGAACACATTCTTCTTAGTAAAATATCTCAAGAATGGAAAAAAATGTATCCCCTGTACTCAATACTGTTATGAAACCTATATATAAACACTTACACAATCATATGAATGATAAAACACAAATATAGTCTAGCAAGGGGGAAGGTGAGGAGGGAGAATGGATGGGAAGGGGAAGGGCAATTGTTGGGGGAAGGGTATTTGGTGGGATGTCACCAAATGTGCACAATGCAAGGGTATATTTTAAAATAACTAAGAGTAAATTTTAAATGTCTTATCACAAAAAATAAGTGAGGTGATGGTTATGTTAAGTAGTTTGATTTAAGCATTCCACATTGTATATCAAATCATCACATTGTATCCCCAAAATGTATATTGTTATGATTTTAATTAAAAATTAATAAAAAATAATATTTTTTTAAAAACCAAAAAAAAAAAAACCTTTTCCTCATATTTTTAAGATAATTGCTACCAATTTTAACACTCCTTCAGGTGTGAGCACCTACTGGTCAATGACTGTATTTCGGTTCTTCCTCTATCAATTATCATTCTTTGTGTATGTTTGGAGTTAAATAAAGCTATTTGAATACAATTAGTGGGCATTTTTGCAACTTTGTAAAAGGATGTAGATTATTCTGCAAAATATTTAAGATTTTTTTCTTGAGTTAGGGATGATCTAGAGAAATATGATACTTAACAGGCTGAAATAAATATTGTGGCACCATAATGAACCTTTTGGCCTTGAAGTAACTGAGACTTAATTGAGTCAGTGTCAGGACTGCACAGGGACAGTATTGAATGGTTCTCTACTTTGGTCAGTGTTTTTATAAATTTAGGAAACCAGCAAGCAAAATGTCATGCCTAGGTGGCTTGGAGCAGTAATATTCGATCACAGTGTTAAAATTTGGGGAATATGAGAATCCAGTCATCAATGGTAAATCTGTGTTTGCAAAACACTTCTTTTGTATATGTATTTTGTTAGAATGGCTTTGTGATAACACAGTCTGGTGCAGTGTGTTCAGATATGGTTTTGTGAGATGAAAATTACAAGATAATATGGTACACAGGTAAGGTTTTCCCTTTTCTTTGACTGTAAGTTTCAACTCCTTCCAGTAATTATGAATCACAAGATAACCATTAATAATCTCTAATATTAGCCAGATGATTAGAGTTTCTTCTAAAGCGATTGACTCACATAAAATGCAACACCTAGCTTGACTGTATTCTCCTAAATCATCAAGGTATCTTCATTGGTTTTGGGAAGAATCTTAATTGTGAGCTGTAAGAAGCTATGGGCTTCTTATGTGAGAAAAAAATATAAGTCCCAAACAGGTAAAGCCAAATTATACATTAACTAAATTGAGACATTAGCTCACATTATCCATATAACCTACATGTAGTGAGCTACAGTTAACAAATAATTTCTATTTGTCATTATTTAAAATAGCAAGGATAGATAGTAAGAGGTTTAGTTTATCTGTCTCACAAAATGAATAAGCAAAAAACTCTCTTAACAAAAAATATGTTTGCTTCACACTGGAAGTAGCATTCTTTGTCTGTCAAGTATTTTATACCTAAAGAGCGCAGTTTCTTGTTAGACAGAGAAAATAATGAAATAGAGTATGAAATGATAAAATCTTCTAAAGAGTTTTATTCCTGAATATTGAGTAAATCAGCAAATGATAAGAAATTATTATCAAGTCAGTTAAAATGAACAATGTATCATACCTCGGTGACCTCTATACATTTATTGCTTTTTTTCCCCAAAAGCATATATACGTTATTTTTCAGAAGAGAATATCCATTTTTAATTACATTGAGAAAGTGGTTATGACGCCAAAACAAACCACTGGAAAAATGGATTTATTCACATTTTGTGTATACAATTTCAAAAATATTTATTCTTAAGCCTATGGATGGCTTTTGTTCAGCAGATGACAAAATGTAAATGAACAGAACACTAGGGTTGGGATTAGTGCCCAGATAAAAGGAGGAATTTAAACTCTGGGGGTGATAATCACATGTGTTTCAGGAGTAAATAGAGGATTTATGTTGAGAACATGAAAAGATCTGGGAAGAATGAAAAGAAATATGAGCACAGGTTAGTGGAAGATCTTTGTCCTAAGAAGAGAGTTCAAATGCAACCAAAAGCTTATTTCTGATACTAAGAAATAGATTTTAAAATGGGTCCAACTAGTTGTGAAGTAGTGCTTAGAGGTGAAAACCAAGTTTCGATTTCAAATCCAGTTGTTTGTTTATGCCTCCATACTATTTGGGTAATTTTGACCAGAGATAGTAGTTTGGCAAGCCATTGGACTTAACAATATCTTCAGAATTAGAGATTTTTTGTGAAACAACAGTACTTTTAGCATTCAAAATTTTTATAAAATATAATTTTAAGTAATTGCACTGCATGTGGGAGGATGTCTCCTAATTTGTATTAAGAAATTTTAAACGACTTTCTAGAAATAGAAACTATCAGTCAGCTTATTAATATTTTATCTTTAATATGATATGAATAGCTTCTTGAGATGAATGAAAAATCAAGATATTATTAAAATGGCTTAATGACACTTTTACGGAGTGTTCTTAGCATAGGTTCCTTCTAGATAAAGTCATAATCTTACCCTCTAATATAGAACATAACCGTGTGAAATTACAAAGGCATGCCAAAATTATTATTGTTTTAAGACAGCAGAATTCAATTCTTGTTCTTTTTTTAAGAATAATCTTCTATTTTATCATGATAGGTTAGGTGTGTAATGGCAAACACTTTGCTCTCAAGACATTACCCAGAATGACTTCATGGTACATGGGATTCTCACTGGGCTTCCAGAGGAAGATTTAAGTTTGAGACTGACTGAAAGGGAATGTGAAGAGAATGGTGTCACCTGATCCTACATTCCATAGCCACATGAATAGTCACTCTGCTGACTAGATGAGGTACATGTATCGAGATTGGAATTTGATGTCTAAAGGACCGTATAGGTTCTGCGGTACTAGGTAGATCTCGGAGGCACGGCTTCCAGTGGTGGGCATTGAAACCACAAATTGACTGAAGAAAGAAGCAGAGACTGCCACCGAGTATAGCTGGTTTTACAGCAGCTCCTGGCACACGTCATTTCTTGAGCACATGGACTATAATTCAATTTCTGTGGGCAAAATTGAAATGCTTTGAGGAAAGTTTAGAGTATTAAATTGTTCTGCATCATGATGAAAACTTTGGTTTTAAATTTGAGCTAACATATTTCCCTTTACCCACCATTTATCTTCATGTTTCCTTCCAATATAAGTCTGTTCTCGTGAGGAGTAGGAATAAATGATATAATTCTTCTATTTGATCCCATAATCCCATTACTAGGCATCTACCCAGAAGAGTAAAAATCATTTTATCATAAGGAGATTTGCACTAGAATGTTTATTGTAGTTTAGTTCACAATTGCCAAGATGTAGAATCAACCCAAGTGCCCGTCAACTCATGAATGGATTAACAAACATGGAGTATTAATCAGCCATAAGAAAGATGGAGACTTTACATCTTTGTGTATACCTGGATGGAGTTAAAACATATTCTTCTTAGTGAAGAATTAATAAGTATCCAATGTACTCAATACTAATGTGAAACCAACATTTAAACAACTACAAACGCACAGGTAAGAAAAACACAAGTATAGTCTGGCTGGGGGGAGGGTGGAGGTGAGAGGAAGGGGGTGATTTGTGAGATTTCACCCAATATGTACATTCTGAGGGAGTTCAGCACTCGCCCTGAGTGAAGGGCTCAACTACAATTTGCACTTTACCTTAGAAATGAAAACAATGTAATCTAAACATTTGTACCCTCTCATCAATCTGAAATAAAAAGCAAAAATATCTCTGATAATGTTCACTAATCATATTTCAGGGTATTCACTTTTTTTCATCATACCTGCGTACATGAATGCATTTAAGGGGTACAATGTGCTGATTTTATATAGAATTTGGAATGCTTACATCAAACTGGTTAACACAGCTCTCACATCAGTTATTTGTTGTTTTAAGACATTTGTACTCTACACTTAATAGATTTGACATGTTCCCTTGCATATGAACGGTAGGTGTGGTCCCACCAGTTACCTTCCCTCCACCTGACCTCCCTCCTCCCCCTCCTCTTCCCTCTTCATTCTGGGCTATAGTTGTGTTTTGTGTTCACTTTTGCTGGTCTGCTTCTCTAAGATGAAAACTCCGATGACAGATGGTGTGTCAAATGGCAATACCCTTATTAATTGTTACCCAGTACTTTAGGAAATCATCGCATATCAAAATATGGCCTGGTTTAATAATCATGCTATCCTGATGCTTATTTTAGCCCATCTGTGGAATAATACTGACTTGCCAGTAACAATTAAGTTTAAAACTTTGATATGTATTTTTAAATTTGTTCTAGTAAGCCAAACCGTTTTCTAGACATAATCTATTTACAAAGTTTCACTGTCTGGAATTCAAAAATTAAAATTTCATGATTTCTATTTGCAACAAATGGGAATCATTGCTCATTTTATGGTAAAGTTTAGTAGCTCTCCTAGCATTTTCTAAAATGGGTATAAAGGGTTTAATGTAAGAATTGTATCTTCATAAATGCAGAACTGTCTGTGGAAGTGAAGTTTGGGAAAGCTGCAGCCTGTAGATCAGAGACACTGATCCACATTTGTGGTTAGATCTAATTAATTGCCCTAATTAAGAAAACTACATTCCCTAATCAAGTAAGGGTTACACAGAAAACCCAGACTTCATTACTATGCAGTATATCCCTGTAACAAATCTGCATATTACTCCCTAAATCAATAAAACAAAAAGAAAAACAAAATCTCTGTAGTCTTCTTCCAGCTCCATTTCTGTCTTCTCCCGTTCTGATACCTTTTGATTACTTTCAACATTAGCTCGCGTATAACAACAACAACAAAAAAAATTAAAATTAACATGGCAATTATTGAGCTTATTGTATTTTAATAATCTTGAGAAATAACATGGTACCATAATATATACTCATTGCAAGTGTATGTTTCAGCCAATTTTTGTATATTCACAAAGTTGTGCAATCATCACCACTGTTAAATTTTAGAATATTTCGTCACCCCCCAAAAGAAGTTCACACCCAATAGCAAACACTTCCCACCAGTACCACCACTATTTGGCACTATTTAGCACTTCATGCAAGGCTTAATGACTTCTTCCACACATGCATTATGTGATAACAGATATATTCTTGTTTAACAAGCATTTATTGACTATCTCCCAAGTACCAGACAGAATAATCAGTATTGAAGATAGGAAAATGAATGTAACATTGTATCCTGGCTCTCAAGCAAGCTATAAGAAAGTAATTTCATAAGAAATAAAGTCATATGTGCCAATAATTCCTGGAAAAGTGAGAAAAATATTTCAACAAAAATATCCCAAATTGATACATAAATTGCAAAAGAATACTGGTTAGATTTACCTAGGGTGAGGCAAATATTAAGTTTACATACAGATATTATAGACAATTATTTATTAGTATTTAATTAAAATATTCTTTTAATCTAACGCTGACTGACCCATTTGTATTAGGCTTGGATCTATAGTCTTTAGAGAAATGTAGATCCTATTGATCTTGGAAACTTGAGAGATCAAAGATGCGTTTAAGAGAAAGATATTTGAACACCTTCAAAAATCTTTTTATGGTTCAGATCTAATTTTGACTCTGAAAATAATACCAGGGCTTTTGAAATTATCTCTGGTATCAGCTCATGTAATGTGTTCCATTGAAGGCTCTTTGAAGAGTACTTCTAACTTAATAGTTAAGAACACTAGTTTTGTTAGATAGCTCTAAAATGAAACCTACCTTTGTCAGTTTCTTTCTTCCTATTCTTTTTCTTTCTTTTTCCTCCTTAAATATTTGAGAGCCTACTGCGTGTACCAGACACTGTTTTGGTATACTGTTAGACAGTCAAGCTTCAATGAGGCTTTTTTTTAGGGTAAGTGGTGATCTAATTGATTTATAGGCTCACTTTTTTTTTTTGACATTTTTTTTGTTGTGACAATGATTTTGATTGATAAATTCCTGTCATTTCCTCTGTTCTCCATAATGCCATGAGATCACGTGACCATGTTCACAGTAAAACTGCCAGATTAGATAATCCGTATTTCAGCCATTGGAATACTGACTATATTTCTTAGACTGTCATTTTCCTATTGATGGTTTTGACCTTCAACAATTTAATATGACAGTATTTTGTTTGTTGATGACTTAACATTGCTCATTCTTCTTGCAGTATTATTTTCCAGTTTGAAATTTAGCATTTTGGCTGTTGATAAGACGTCAGTATATTTATATGAAGTGATTTTATGTGGTGGATTTTATGATTTCCATTATGGCACACTTATTTTGATTTAGGTATTTATATTTCAGTTGTAGCTAATGGCTACTGCAGAATGAAACTAATAGGAACATCAATTTCAGGAGAAAGAATTCCCTATTTATTATGCATGCCCAAACTATACACAAAGCAATTAAGAAACCATGTACCTGTAGAACAGAGTGGCTTCTATGATATGTGCAGTTTCTGTGATTATTAAAAATGGGGGAAAGTATCTTCTAAGAAGACCTTGTCCTTACCAGGAGGTCTCTAAGTTTCCTTGATCTATTGTGGCATAAAAACAAAGGCCCATATTTGGTGTCTCAAGTGGGGATCAATGATAGAACGACAAAGTATCTTCTCTGACAGAGATGGTAAAGCAGAACAGAGATTTGCAAAGATTAAGGAAGCATCAAGACTGGCAATTCATAGAAAGAGGAATGTGTAGCTAGTTGGCAGAGACCAGTACAAACTCAACTGATTGCCTCAATGGCTATAAATTGTGTTGCTTCAAATGATGCATTATTATGTTGCAATGTTTTAGCGCTGTTTACCTAGAAGAATAAATGCAAGAAAAGGAATATTCATTGCAGCATTCAAACCTTAACTTCCTGCCTGCCTGCCTGCCTCCTCCCTCCCTCCCTTCCTACCACCTTCCTTTCTTTTCTTTTTCTTCCTCCTCTCCTCTCCTCCCCCCCTCCTTTTTCCTTTTCTCTTGTCTTATCTTGTCTTGTCTTTTCTAGTCTTTTTTAAATCTTTTCTATTTCTACTTACTATGGAGTATTGGGGAACAATAGTGTCCAGTTTTGGAGATTTGCTTTTTTCTTCTAAAATATATTAGACTGTAATCGAAGCATCGGAGATCACTGTGATAAAAGTGGCTAACAGGAGCAAGCTTTCTAGTTGTTCTCTTCCCACAAGTCGAATGATAGCCACTCAAGAGACATGCTGAGCATTCATCCTGACCCCACCTCAGGGAAACTACAGGTGTTTTAACCTCTTAACCACCCTACAGAGTGAGGAGTTACATATTCTTCTCACTCTGAAGATGAAAACAACTGCAGCTTATTAAACTTAAATAGTGTGCTCACAGTGAGACCAATTGTAACGCGCTTCAAAGTCAGGTCTCCTTGATGAAACCTCTTCACCGTCTGCCCCACACAGATGAGCAACACATGCAGAAATGAAGACAATGTGACGTCAGGTGGGATGACATTTTTCTTAATGCTGACGAATAATCTAACAAATTATCTGAAAGGATAAACTTTTCTAGTACATGCACTTAGGTAAACGTTATTTACTTATTACATGGGTCATGTCTTCACGGAAGATTAAAAGAGTGTGTTATGGCAAATATTTAATACATCAATTCTTTAGATAAATTTTAAGATTTCTTGGTAGATACTTAGTATACATTTCACAAAGAGATAACTGTTAATTTTGATCGCAATCTAATCACTGGTTGCAATAGAGGAAAGGACCAGAAATTGGTTTGGATTACGGTTTGCCCATCTTTCCCTCAGCATCAGCACTTCGAAAAACAGTAAATCTCTGGCAGAAGTTTATCGGCTGAGCTTAAGGTCGTGTGCCCTATTTTTCAACTTTTCATGCATCTGTCACTTTCTAGTTTTTAGCCAAGTTTGCTGAGCATCAAAATCCTCTGTCGTCAAAGTGCTAAAATTCATAATTCTGAAAACCCTCTTTTAACCAATGACTAATGCTCTTCAACTCAAGTGGAACCGCAAAACTTAAGAAAATATGAAAGCAATCCCCTATCGGCAAACCAGCTTACTTCTATTTCAATTTGAAGGAAGGATACAGAAGTAAAAGAAATACCGATAGGAATGGTGCACCCTGCGCAGTGTATTTTAGGGATACTGATGAGCGATAACGAGAAATACATGAAATCAGAGTCAGAGCAAAACCTGTTTTCTTTCAATATTGATATTTTGTGCTTCAAATGTAGAATCAATATAGTGCAGGTAAAATAAGTTTTATAAAAATGTAATTAATAAAACAAAATTTAAATTTGTAGATGGTTCCTTTATCCATTTTGTGTTTTATTATTTACTTGATAATTTCTGTCTCTGAAATCCAGGGTTGGTTTTTAGCTTTTTTGTTTTGTTTTACTGCAGATAATAATTCTATAATTAAGATGAATCAATTATGAAAATACTACTACAAAAATTAAGTTCCTTCTTAATTTGTATATTATTGACAAAGAGTATAGATAATACAATTTCTAGTTTGATTGATTCTGTATTACATGTTACCAGACAGGTTCACTGCTGAAATCAATAATAATAATTCTCATCTCTTATAACACTAGCAATAATTTTGAAATTAACTCAGATTATATAAAAACAGGTTAGTTTTCAGTCCGATAATTTGTCAATAATATGTTCCATGAGGGTATATGCTGTTTTATTCAATTAGCTATAATAACTTCATAATTATATGTATGTACACCAAGTATTGTGTGATATTACAATTTTCTAATGTAAATTTGTATGACAAGGAAAAAGAAATGCACTGCGCTGATAGAAATGTCTTCCTCTAAATAAATTCACTCATGACTTCTACATGATTTTATTTTAATTATCCATGGAAGCTATTTCTCAATCTCAAGACAAAGTATTGCGTCTAGTTTTTTTATAGCATCTTTTCTCCCAGGATTTCATTCCACGCAAGAATGGAAAATTGAAAAGGAGTGAGATTGTGGCAAAATAATTGATGTCCCTTTACGTTTTCCCCGTGAGAATGCTCCCATAATAGCTTAAATTCCCCTGATTTAGGCCTCACAGTTTAGCTTGTCAATATGTAATTATGATTCCAAAACAAAACAGATTACTCTGCAGTTATGGTGTGGATGCTGTCATCCTGAAGAGGAGAAAAGCCTTAGCTGCAAAAGGGAATGTCTCATTAGTAGTTTCTTATTTAATGATCCACCAAGGTTAGGACACTGACTGTGCATGCTGTCTTTAACAATCTTAAACAAGATTCCTCCAGAGGCTGTGTAATAACCGCAAAGGTTTGAGTGTACGACCTCAAACTTGACTGCTATGATTACAGACTCTATAAAAACAAATACACGTATAAATCCACTGTGTGTGTCTATGTGTCAATGTGCAAAGAAACCTCTGTGTCAATATATGGCATCTAATCATAGAGCTACAAAATTTATTTAAAATTGAGATTTGGGATATGTACCTATTAATTTTGAATTTCTAAAATGATAAAATTATCAAAGCAATGAAGGATTCATATTTGAATAACTGATTTGGATTTGAAAAATGGTTTCTAGCCTCCTGGTAGTAATAAATGTAAAAGTTGCCTGCTTCAGCTTGTTGGAGCATTTTGCTTTCAGGATTTTTCTTTGCTGTGATGTTTTATAGTAATTGCTCTTTGTTATTTAGGTTAAGCCACTACATTTAGCTTACATAATTTAATATGATGACTTTTGTACTATACCTATGTACTCATTGTAACACAAAAACATGTGCATATCATGCAATTTGTGTATTTATTGAGCAGCTACTATCTGTAAGATTGTGCTGAATATTGGAGATACATGGTTTCTTTTCTCATAGAGCTCATCTAGTGAGGAAATCACATCTAAATAAAAGACAAAAACTTCATTAAATTCAATAAAATTATTCCAAGGTGTTTTGAGAGTTAATAAAATAGAAACTTGATATGTCTTGATATAATTGGAAGGAGATGGTCAGAGAAAGGCTCTTAGGAAGTGACATTTTAGCTATGACCTAAAAGATGAAAAAGTGTTGATGGATGAAGAGGCTTGCATGCAGGGAGAACAAGAAAGTCTAAGGCCTAGTGTGAAATAAAAGAAGGCATATTTTATTTTTTTTATTAAGTCAAATACACATAGATCATGAATACATTTATGCTTATGTGGGGTACAATGTGTTGATTTTTTTTTTGTACAATCTGACAAGGTAGAAAGCATATTTAAAAACTAAATTGAGGACAAGTTATATGGAGCACACTCATTAAAGATGAAAGTGCTACACAGGCACACCTTCAGGGCTTATGGACTTCTATGGCTTTCCAGCAGCATTCCAGAAATAGTTAACAAACACCAACCAATTTTAAATAAATGTTGAGGGGACTGGATATGGGGAGTGTTCGGTGTAGATATCAGTGAAGACACTTAGATCTCTGATTCAAGCTACTATGCAATGGAGTGGGTGCGAAAGGCACTTTTGAGTAATACAGATAGATATGTCTGTGTCAAAAACAGGGGCGAGCTAGGATTAAAAATGTAAATATTAAGTATTTTCTCCGCCCCCCCCCAAAAACAATGTCTGTCTTGTTGATAGACCACTCCTTATTCCCTCTTCTTGAGTTAAGTCCTAGTGGAATCATTTGTGGACCTTGCAGGTCCAGCATCTGTGAAGCAGAAGTCATACTGCAATAGGTTGAAGAGTGAGGATGGCAGGGTGGAAACCATGAGGGATATGGGATCCTGGGTGGGAAGAGGGAATAGCAAAGGAGTAGATAGACACATTGAGTTGACTAAATTATTTCTAAAGCTAAACATGATTTAATCTTTTTGAAAGATACATAAGAGAGTAGAGGGTTAAAGATAGAAAAGAAAAGAGATTGACTTAGCAGTAAGATATTGAGACAGATGGAGGGATTGGGGTCTGGAAACCACAAGAAAATTGTAGCACATACTCCGTTTTAAACAGAACATGCAGAAGGAGGATGTGGTTAGCTTGTGTATCAACAATTTAAGGTCATTCTAATGAAGACTCTTGCTTCCTTTACGTATTAGCAGAGTACAACATTTGCATGGGGGGGGAGGCTAGTTCAGTAACGGGACAGAGGAAGGGACATGAGATTGTGGAGGTTGGGGATATTGGAGGGGTGCAGAACAGAGGTTTGAGGAGACTGAAAATGCTTGCAAAGAGTATCATCAGTGGAGAAGGTACAACAAATTGATCAGAAAACCAACATAGTTGTTGAGATCCCTCTCAGGCTAATGACACAAACATGGCATGGAGTTGCCCAGGTTGTTCAGTACCATTTTTCTCCAGCAATGGTTTGTAGTTTGGGTGTAGGCATATAGGAAACAAAGAACTGCATTTATTGAAAGATGTTTTTCTGTCCAGAATGACAATTGCATTTAAGTTACTGACTAGAGGGATTTTAGGGACATACTGTAGAATTTTAAAGCTAAAAGTAGGGAAGAAAAATATGGAAAAGACTAACGGACAGGAAGTAAGCAAAGGGAAAAGTCAACTGAAGACTCAATAAAGCAAAAGTGGAAGGGATTAAGATACTTCGGTCTATCTGCAAGTAATGTTGACTGATGAATTGCATTACATTTCAGTTGTTTTTATACCAAAGGAAATGAAAATTGGCAGTCCTCAACAGAATACTTTTACTTTTGTGATTACAACTTGATAGTAATAATTTTAGAGATGTAAGCTTGAAAATTACTTACCAGTTTATAAAGCAATATACATCCACTAACTCAACCTGGCATCTCAACTGGTGCCAGCTTCTGTGCTAGAGTCTACTGGTATTAAGATGAGCAAGACATGATCTTTTCTCTCAAGAAACTCACATAAGGCAATGGAGAAATAAATCTTTGAGGGTTATACAAAAATACAAAGAAGGAGAGGATAACCAAATGAGTTCTAACTGATAACAGGGAACTCTGAAGACTTAATGGATTTACCCAAGAAACAAAAGAAACAATCAACAGAGTGAAGAGCCAACCTACAAAATGGGGGAAAATAACTGCAAATTATCCACCCAACGAGGGATCGGTAACAAGAGCATGAGGAACTTGATCAGCTCAATAGCAAAAAACCTACAAATAATGTGATGAAAAGAATGGTCAAATTATCTGAGCAGAAATTTCTCAAAAAAAAAAAAAAGAAAGAAAGAAAAGTCATGTGAACAGCCAAAACATGTCTGAAAAAGTGCTCAGTATCAGTAATCACTGAGGAAATGGAAATCAAAACCAAAACAGATTTCATCTCACCGCAGTTAAAATGACTATTGTTAAACGATAGGTGCTGGTCAGGATGTGGGGAAAAAAGAATTCTCATACACGTTTGGTGGGAATGTAAAATTAGTACAGCCTTTATGGAAAACAGTATGGAATTTACTCCATAAAAACTAAAAAATGGAAATATTACAAGATCCAAAGAGAAGGAAATTAGCATATCAGAGAGACATCTGCAGATTTATTGCAGCAGTTTTCATAATTGCCAAGATATGGGATCAACCCAAGTGTCAATAGAAGGATGAATGGATAAAAAATATATAGTATATGTACACAATGAAATATTATTCAGTTATAAAAAGAATGAAACACTGCCATTTGCAGCAACATGGATTAGCAGGAAGGTAATTATGTTAATTGAAAATAAGCACAAGAAGACAACTATTACATATTTTCATGCATACGTGAGAGCTTAAAAAAAAGATCTCATGAAGGTAGAAAATAGAATGATGGTTATCAGAGGCTGGGTGGTGGGGGAGAGGAGGAAGATAGATTGGTTAATGGGTACAAAAATAGAGTTAGAAAAAAGGAGTAAGTTCTAGTTTTTGATAGCACCATAGGGTGACAATAGTTGACAGTAATTTATTATATATTTCAAAATGGCTAGAAGATTTAGAATGTTCCCAACACAAATAAATGCTCATTGTTTGAGAAGATAGTATCCTAATTACTCTAATTTTATCATTAAAAAAAAGTTTACATGGTCAAAGTCAGAAATTGAAGTAGCATTTTAGTCTTCTGAGTCTAAATTCTGTCCCTTTACCTTTTTTATTTGGACAGATGCAAGAGCACATATGTTGGAGAGCAACAACATCAAATTGTAGATGTTTGTATGCAGTCAAATATTCATATTAACACAGGCATGCACCATGATGTGTTTGTGTCCAGGACCCGGCCAAAGTAACCAGAAACAAAATGTCACATTGAGAAACTAGAAAAAATAAATGCTATTTTTATGGCAAGCATTTTAATTTTTTATTTTTTTTGGCTGGGGCTGGGTTTGAACCCACCACCTCCAGTACATGGGGCCAGTGCCCTACTCCTTTGAGCCACAGGCACCACCCAGCAAATTGTTTTACTTTTAATGACCTCAAAAAGCATATTTAGCCATTCACTATGGAGTTTCTCATTTGTAGTTGTGTATGTATCCATCTCATAAGTTTCTTTTGCAAAATAGATAATAAAATAATCAGGTAAAAATAGTAGTCTTTTTGCATTTGAACTATCAAGTGGCAAAGAGGATGGTAATCTGGGTTACAACTGATAGGTAGGGCAGAAGAGGACAATTCAAGTTTCAAAAAAAAGGAAAGAACACAAATTCCATTTAGTTGCTAATTTTAGTCTAAATAAAACTCATTAAATCTTTGATAATGCCCTTTTATTTTTTCCATATCATTAAATATATTGGCCATTATAATTTTCATATACAATTAGGTGAGCAAAGTATAGGTCTAAAAATAACAAGTGAAGGGTCAATGTTTTCAAGTTACATATATTCGTTACTAATAAAGAACTTCCAAATGCAGTGTAATGTCATTTAAGATAAGCTGAAAAAATGTCAATATATGCATAGTAGGACCAGAATTAGATCAGAGTATCCACTATAATGTGTGAGTATACTGTTTGTGTAGTGTCATTTATCGTATGACAATGAAAATTCTCTCATAGAAAACAATTAAAATTCTGTTAGGCCTCATCTAATATATTTTGATAAAGCAAAACTTCTTGTTCCTTTGAATTGGTGTGATATGATTTTATATCTTTTATACCTAAAAATAGCAGGATGAAAGTTAAAAAGGTGAATTACAATATGACAAATGATATATTTCCCTTAGTGAATAGTTCATTAACACAAATGTTTATATGTTCTAGTCAATTTCACCTTCCATTTTTAGATACACATTTTTAAATCATGTAAGTAATGAAATTTATAAAACACATACTATACATTAAGTTTCCTCAAATTTGAGAGCCTTTTTTATGTGTCCTCTAATTCACAAATGAAAAATTATATTGTTTAGTGTGTATTGCAAACGTAGCTTGGATTGGATTCATCCACTGGTTTCATCCTCTGCAATTCTGTATTCAAAATCCATTGCACAAATCTGACCACTTTCTGAAGCTAACCACTTTCCTTTCCTTTTCCACTATCTAATTTTCCTTAGTTTCTGTTCACTACAAATCTTTTTTAATCAAATGTGAGTTGAAATGTTAATAGAGATAATTGAAGAGTCACATGTACTCGTAAGAAATAATACAGAGGCCCCTAGTCTACTTCTCTAGTTTACACAATGGTAACATTTTACAAAACTATAGTATTACATTACAACTAGGATATGTGTATTGACATTGATCAAATCTCCCTATCTTTCAAGATAATCATATTTCATCATTTTTATGGATAATTATTTGTGTGGGTGTGTTGTATATTTAGTTTCACACAATTTTATCTCCTGTGTAGTTTCATTTATCCACCCCAAGAATCAAGATACTGAACAGTTCCAACACCACAGAAATCTCCTGTGTTCTTTCATATCCACACATATCTGCTTCCTACCACCCCCTCCGCTGCCTACCACATCCCTCACATTTGGTAATCTGTCCTCTGTTTCTTAAATTGTATCATTTCAAAAATGTTATATCTTGGCATCATAAAGTAGTTAACTTTTTATAGGGGCTTTTTTCATTCAGTATAATTACATGATATTTGTCTAAGTGATTGAATATATTAATGATTCATTTCTTTTCATTGCTGAGTATGATCCCATGGTAATATCAGTTTACTGAATCACTCACTCATTGAAGGCCATCTGACTCTTTCCAGGTTTTGCCTATTAAGAATAAAGCTGCTATTGTATATTTCATATAAGATTTTGTGTAAACTTTGTTTCCATAGGATAGCAAAGAACACAATTGCTGAATCATATGACCATTGCAACTTTAATTTTGAAAAACTCCATGAAACTGGTTTCCAGAGAGGCTGTGCCATTTTACATTCCGACTATAATGTATTAGTAATCTAGTGCTTAGTGTCTTCATCAATTAATGTGTGATAGAGCCATATCTTACCTGATAAAATTGGACGTTTTCTAAATATTCTTAATAAATAAAAATAACCTCAACGAAGACGCATTCAAAATTCTCACAAACGATTATTTGATGACACAACTTTTCACGTACCTGTGCGATAGACTGTATGGTAACCTTAAAAATGATGCTGAGGAAAAATGGCATAAATGACTCTAAAATCATTCATGATATCATTCATGAGTGGAAAAAGCTTATATCAAATATAGTTATGTGTATTATACATAATACATAGAGAAAAAAGCCAACATTACATCAATACAGTTAGTTTTAAGTAGTGGCACTGGAGGTGAGATTGTAATTTTTAATCTGCTTTTCTTATATTTTCTAAAATGATAATTTATTTAAAAGGGTAATAGAAATTCTATATATACCTATATTTCTTGCTACATATTTCTTAGTATTTCCATATCAAGACCTGTCTCTTGTACATCTAACCAATGTTCAGAAACGCTCTCCTTTCCAGAACTACCATTAATTTTGATCTTCTCGATCCAAAGGCACGTTGCTCCTTTCCTTTGGAATGTTCCTGGGGATGTACCTATATTTTTTATGACTATAATTTACCTTTCCCTCTGCTACTTCCATTGATTTTTAAAGAGACATTTAAACTTCTCTTGTCTTCTCTTTCCAACGTACTTTACTTCTTTACGAACCATCTTGTGTGAATGTGTGTGTGTGTGATCATGTGTGTTTAGATGCCTCCAGGTCTTACTGTGTATTACCTTAGTCTTCTTGGACTGCCATTAAAGAAAAAAACAAGGCAAAACAAAACAAAATGCATAGGTTGGATGACGATTTAAAGAAGAGAAATGTGTTTTGTCACTGTTTGGGAGTCTGGATAGTCTATGATCCTGGTACCAGACAATCGGGTCCCCAGCAGTGGCCCTGTCCCTGGCTTGCAGAGAGCTGGCTTCTTCCTGCGTCTTCCCCTGGTACTGAGAAAGAGTTCTGACCATCTGAGCATCTTTGTGCTTCTTATAATAGGAACTATCCCTATGAGACCAGGGTCTTACCATTATGATCTCAGTTAGCTTTTACCACCTCCTCATAGGCCCTATCTTTAAGTACAGTCACAGGGGAGGTTAAACTTTCTAAATATGAATTCTGTGAGGCACACATACCCATTCAGTCCATACTAAACTCACATGATAGATGTATTTACTAACTAATTCCTTTGGCTTAGGAGGCAAAGCGGTAGAATATAAAACAGAGAAACATATATTTTAACTAAAATGTGATTTTAAATGAGGCTAATGTGGATGTAATTTTATATGACTTTTATGATAAGAATTAAGTTTTACATCAGAACCCTTATAAGCACTACAATTTTTCTGTGTTCATTAGGGTAATTACGTACTCCTGGCAAGTTTTGTTTGTTTTAAAATGGCACTTCTGACAATTTTCAAGAAAATATTCTGTTGTGTTTTTGATACTGTTAGTAAATTGTGTGCCACTAAATATTGCTCTAAACATGTCTTCTTGGCCCATTATGCAAATTAAAGAAGTGTATACCCTTCAGAGGTCTCTGCCTTTCTGTTAGGTTCATGAATTTCCATGGTAATATCGTTTGCTGAGGTCAAGACGATTGAAATATTAGCAGAAAGATGGATTTAGTCGATGTTGTAAAAATGAAACACATCAAAGTAATAATTGAAGGTCAGTCAGAGATTGACATTCTGGTGTAATGGATGAGAAGGGAAGAAATAAGACAAGTATCAGGGGAAAAAGAGAGCTGATTACAAAAACAATGTAAAAGACCATGCCCAGACCATGTGTTTTTAATTCAAATCTAGTATCGCGTTGCCATATATTCAAACTCCTCCTCTCAAACTGGAGAAAGAACTCCTTGAGGAAACAAAACAAAACAAAAACAGATATGTAGAGTCCGTCTTACCCCAGGTTACACTCAGCATGGAAATCTTCACAGAAAAACACTCAATACACCTTTTGAATTGGTATCGACTTAAACGGAGCAGCACTGAAGTCAGTGAGACTTTTCCCTTAGGACTGACTGAAGTTCTAGGAAGCAATTGCGTTTTAAGGATTTTTTTTTTAACATATAAGAGAAAAGAATTTTTTCCCATTTGCTTTAATGTGTATGCTATTTTTATTTTACCTATATTTTCCATATAGGAGAATTCTGTGTATTTCTTGTGACTTTAATATTCTGCGGCATCCTAATTGCAGTATGCTTGTATGGCTAGGACATGTCAAAATAGTCTCCATTAACATTTAAAACACTGTGTTTTTCTCTTGGCACATAATTAAATGAATGCATCAGAAATTTGAGCACGATTTTTTTATAAGATGCTGTCTAACAAAATTATAACTAGATGTTAAAATCATGACCTAATTGACCATCTAGACTGGCCCTTAATTTGGTTTCAAAGATGTAAAAGACAGAATCACTTCAGAGTAACTAATAACAGCCCAAATCACTTTGACATATCAACCACTAAGCCTCTGACAGGCAATGCCACCGTTAGTAAAAGAAATGCATGCGAAATATACAGTGATTTTGATATAGTCGTTTTATGTTTTTTTTTTTTAATTTTGTGTTATAAACTCTCTTACCTTCTTACTGCCTAGTTTTATGAGAAGAAGGGGTGTAACAATCTACTCAGACGTTATTGCTACTTCTTTATTAGGCAAGGCAGATGTATACAGAAAAGAAAAACATCTAAGGGCAACTTCCCACTTCATATGGAGGCAAAATTGGATTAAGATCCTTGATTATCCTGTGAAAATCGAAAGCTCTGCCTCTTTTTACGATGTTTGCAATCGGGCTGCATGCTTACAGCGGTGTGCCTCAGATGTTTGCATCCTTATCCCACAGTCCACTGATCCCAAGTGAAGCACCATTAGTTCTTTGTTCTATAAAAGCAAACACACTCCCACAAAGTATTTTTCAACATAGCAGACTATTAAAAATGGTTCTAGGCCAGTGGGAAATCTGAACAGTACATCCGAAGTCAAACAACTTCCAACGGAGCATGAAACTTTCATATTTTTAAAAGTCCCTTCAGTGACTCCGCCACCTTGAATTTTTCTCAGGCCAGCTGTACACTGTACTGTGATCCGCACGCAACGTTCTCTTCTCTTCTTTCCTTCAAAATCCTCCTGTGTCTTCAATCCTCACTGCCCCTGCCTTCCTTGAGCAATACAAAAAACACACAATCAAGAGTTTCTTGTCCCAGCCAAAGTAGAATAGGGAATGCCTCTTTTTGCTCAGGTTCTCTCCACCATTTGCTAAAGTCTTAGCCTCTCTCCTGAGCAGCTTTTTTGTTTGTTTTTCCCTGCTGGAGAATACATAGGGCCAGATGTTCAAGGAATGATTAGCCAGGACTTCATGGTGAAGCCTTACCTCTGCAAAAAATTAAAGTAAATTAACTGGGCGTGGTGGCACATGCCTATAGTTCCAGCTCCTCTGAAGCTGAGGTGGAAGGATCAGTTGAGCCAAAGATTTTCATCTATTTTTATGCCATTGCACCCCAGCCTGGGCAACAAACAGAGTGAGATCCTGTCTCCAAAAAAAAAAAAAAAAGAAAGAAAGAAAGAATAGTCTCATAGACTAATAGACCAATCTCCAATGTATTAGAAGAAATATATATAAATATAGAAAAATATTTTTGTACATATCTGTATATTTTCTTAAAGGATCTGAGTCTGATCATAAGGTTTTATTAATGAGACATGTATTCTTTTGGATAATAATATTTTTTAGCAAGAAAAAAAAAATCTTGTGATTGAGTCTGTAAATGTTGAGTGATGGAATTGCCTGAAGATGAGATCAGTGACTGCATGAGAAGCATACAGCAGAGTGTGAAATCTCAGATTGTGATAAATTTCAGGCTTTCTCTGTACTCACATTAACAGCTGCTCTGTCAAAATCTGCCACTCTTTCCACTTTCTGAGAACCCACGACTGAGAAAGTTCATTCCAGGAATTTGTTTCACTGCACTCTCTAGGCTTTGCAGACAGCTTTCCCTTATCAGACCCCAGGAATCTTCAGGGCACATCCTTCATGAAAATGAAAGAACAGCGTTTATCACAATACTAGATCATTATTCTTCTGCATCTACATTTTTAATCATGATTTACTTATTTGCAGGTTGCTATGTTCTCAGTGTACAAGCCAAAATGTTGTACACAAGCATTTAGGAACAATGTTAGATTAAATTTTCAAGACAAATTTACCAACAGAATGATTTAGATAACACCAATCAGGTATGCAGAAGTATATGGAATCAGAATATGTATTTATTGTTCTGAAATAGTTAAAGAATATGTACAAAGTTGACAATATTGTATTATATTTGGATAGCCTCCTAAGGGAAGCATATTCTCTACAGGATGTCTATCAAAGAAAAAAGAGGTTATGTCTATGTGCACGAATATAACCCTTCTATTGATTTATGGGCAAAAGAAAATCCTTAGGGTATCAAAATTAGAAAAATAAAAAAAAACACGACATTATGTGCATGACATGTATGAGTGAGCTTAATTTTGTATTTGCATTTGTGAGATAGATAAAAGCTGTAGAAAAATCACTTTGGGGAGATAACTCCCTACTGACTGTGCATCAGGAAGAAAGTTGAATGTGTTAGAATTTCAGTATCTAGATGGAATATTTTATGACTTATATACTAACTTTAGAGAGGAAAATTCAAATAACGAACTAGAAGAGGAGGAGAAAAAATAGAACTCCCTGTTTTAAAATGGCCTCGCATTTCAGAAGGCTGTTGATGTGAGTCAGTCAATGACATCATGGATAGTCACCCTCTCATGTATCCTTTCTCAGTGTTCCTGGCTTATTTTATAAACTATAATTAAAAACTTTGCTAAGCCATTGATAAAAGAATATCGAAATGTTCCATTAAAAAAAAATATTAAAACAAGTGGTTAATGTCATGATTGCTTTCCGATTGCTAGCTTTCCGGATTCTGTCTCTCTGGTTTATTGCCAGCAACACAGCCTGTACTTTTCTCACACAAATGTGTCCTTACATATGGACTATATGCCAAAGACATTCTAGCCCCTGGGGATACAACGGGTGATGATAGACAATTTTTTTTTTCTTTAAGGGCTGTGGTTAAAGGAGTGTAGAACTAACAAATTTTGAAAGCTATATAAATAGCTATTTCAGTTGCAAAAGTGTCCCTGGTAAAAATAAAACTGGTTAATATGATTCATAAAAAGCAGGGAGGTGCTACTTAGGCTGCTGATTGAGAACGCCTAGATAAAGCCTCACTCGCTAAGAGGTAACATATAAGCCAAAACGTAAAAGCAGAAAGATGTCACAGGCGGGAGAATGGTCCTGGCAAAGAGCACTTCCAGAGAGGGCTGTATAAATGCCTTGAGAATTGAATGGGCTTGACTCTTAAAGAAAAAAAGGGAAACCACTGAGGGCGGGTTTACCTCCCGTAATAGTGTAACTCAGCTACTGAGAAAGGAGGATGGAGCATGTGGTCAGATGGTGCAGCACCTTGTTCTGAAAAGAAGGAGTTCGGATTTTATTTTAAGCACAAGGAGAAGCCATTGTGAGGTTTGAAACAGGAGAAAGATAAGCTCTCATTTATAATTTTGATGGATCACTCTGGCTAGAGTGCGGAGAATGGATTTTTCTGAAGGCCAGAGTAGAAGCAGGGCGAACAGTTTACAATATGTGGCAGCTGCCCGGGAAGGAGACAGTGGTTTCGACTAAAGTAGCAGGACTCAAGAAACAGAGCTTAAGTGGATTTGCAGGATCTGTTGTGGAGGTAGAACCAACAGGACTTGCTGAGAGATTGAATTTGTCTGTGGGGAGCAAAAAGGAAGAGGAATCAAATCAACTCCTAGGTTTTCAGCCTTATAACTTGGTAGACCGTGATGCTGTTAAAAGAATTAGGAAGCAGAAACAGGACAGAGACAAGTTTATACAGGGAACGGTGGGAAGAATCAAGAAAAGTTCTGTTTTGAGTATGGGAATGTGGAGCAACATGGGAGATATCAAGGTCAAGATGAGATGTCTATGTCTTACATCTAATCCTCAGGTCCATTGATGCTCCCCACCAAAAAACATAGGGCTGTTAAATAAACTTAATAAAAGTCAATGCATTTAAATGAAAAAAAAACACATTGTGAAGATGTGAAACCAACATGAAAAGATATCCATTTGCTCAGGATATCACTATACTCATGATGTGTATAAGCAGCCGTATGTGCGGCACGTACACTTCAGATACACAAATATACAGAGACATACCACGCATACCCCACTTTAGTATGAATAAGCAGAGGGAGCACAAACGCTAGTCTTGCTTTGTTCTTTCTTCCCTGGGGTGGCTCTGTGAATCCTGTGACTCAGTTTCACAACCTTCTGTCTACTTACTCAAGGGAGGCAGCTTTGCTCTGACCACACATGTGTTTAGTACATCTGCTTCACTGAGGTCTATTTGTGTCTAAAAGTAGGAGCTCTTTAAAGACTAACTGATGTGTGAAACACAGAAGCCTACCTGTTGGGCTCAGAAAAAAATATACTGAGGATGGTGATATCAACAGTGATAACAGATTTACATTGTTGCATGGATTTGAATATTACTTTGCTTTTTCCTTCTAAATACATTCATACACTTAATTAGTGCATCATAGGACATGCACAATTCCTGCACAATTGCTGGATCGAAGCTGAATCACTTTTCTACAGGTAGAGTGGAGAAGTGACTGAGCAGTGGTAGAACTGTTCATATTTAGACAACATGGAAGTTAGATAGGGTGGCCTTAAATCAAACGGGTATTTTTATAAATGCCTCTGGGGGCAAAGATGTCTTGAGTTAAATCTTCCTTCCAACTGTTCAATCAAAGAGTATCTTGCAGCCAATTTTATTACTTGATCATCTATTTGAATCCACATAATTACCTATGGTGACACCCTGAGCTGAGAACTGTATCAGTGATCAGGCTGTGCTGCCAACGTTAAAGGCAAATAAGTGTCGCCCAGGGAAGATCAGTGCATGATTCGAGGCTGTAAGACAGCAAACACACTTGCCAGGCTCAAGTCATTCAGTGTGTCCTCACAGCAATACAGCAGAGAAGGTGCATAAGATCAGCTTCTTGTATTGTGCTGGTCACCCAGGGCTGGTGGAACCTGCCCACAGCAGTGCTGTGTGGGATGTAGGCACACACACCTCGCTTTATGTTGTGATATAAGGACCCCTCCATCCCATCCATGGGGTTTAAAATACAGAACACCAAATGTGTATCCGAGGTCCATCGACACATGAGCTTAAACCGGATGATGGAGTACAAAGTCCGAAACAGGAACAGATTTTCCCTTCCAAGGTGACAGGCTTATTATCTGTCAGTGAGGAAGTGTTCCAGGTTGAAGTCCCATACTTACGTGATCCAGTGGAGTCCATGCACAGGACTGTACGCATGAGACGGCCTTGCTGAACACGGAGAAACAACAATTATTTTGAAACTAGATAAACTTGATACTTCCAATTTTAAATGTCTGGTCCTCTCCTGTGTGTGAAATAGGGTGCTCTTTAACTTGTACATGTCAAAGGAACTGAAAATGTGGTATGGTGGGGTGGAAAGGGAGTGGGCTGTGCATCCTGTTAACCTCCATTTGAATCCTGGTCCACCTTTTAAAGTTACCTGTTATCACATAATCACTTACCATCTAAGAATCCAGTGGCATAATATTAAAGTGGAGAACACGTCTTCCTCAAGAAACGAGAAATGTACGTAAGACCACGTACAAGTGAATTCTTTTCATACAGCAAACCCAGTATTCTCCAACATAATATCAAAGGGAAATTTGCCTAATCTATGAGCATAGGGAAGAAGAATATCGAGCTTAAAATGTCTTACCAGATCACCCAGATTGGCAGCTGGTATACGAACATCTCAATAGTATGGGCAGAATACAAGCCAGTCCCTAGAAGGGTTAGGTATTTCACTCTTGACAATTCTCTTCCCGTTATAGTCGAAGGCAAATCTTGCTAACAGAAGTGACAGGTTTGAAACTCACTGCACAAGGGGCACTAAATGGAAAGTTTCCACTCCTACCCTTTTAATGATTCCCATTGACCTAACTTATCAAGTCTTCAGAACTCCGTCAGCTCTGTCACCGAAACACAAATGAAGAACTCTCCACGACCACCAGGTAATTATGCTCACTTCATTGACAAAGTTTTCCATTTGGTTTACAGAATTTTTCCCCCCTTAAATACAACTAAAAACAATCTTAGGAGCAACCTAAGGAATAAGCCATTTGAACCTTTGCCCTAAGGCGTCTGAGAACCCCATTTTGGCTTCTGGCTGGCTGCTTCCAGAGTGGCCTGAGGGGAATCCAGCATTTTCCAGACTAAGCCGATTCTTGCATCACTGAGTTCTTTTACTATTAGTCCTCACCCTCGCTGCTGGAGGCGCTGACTCCGGCAGTTGCTCTAGAGGAACTGACTGTGTTCTAGGGCACTTCCTGAAAGTTTCAGGGAGGGAACAAAGGTTTTTGTGCTGCTTTCTTTCTTTCTTTTTTTTTTTTCCCCCTGTCTGTGCCAAAGAAGGTTTTAGGGGTATTTTCTTCCTCAGCAACTCTTTAATGTTCCCCTTGTGAAATATCCTTTTTTTACAGAGAATGAATCTCACCAGAGATCTTCTGAAATGACTTCAGAAAAGCCCAAATAGAAGTGAACTGCAGTAGCCCCTCTCTACCACCCCCTACAGGCCGGCTGCAGAAGCCTTGACCTCTTTTTTGACTATGCTAAATTTTTCATGGCATAAAAGGCTTCTTCTTAAGTATGATTTGTGTAGTACTTTGTAAAACGATTTCTGAAGATAGTCCGTTTGATTACATGAGCTTTCTTTCCGTGTAATAATAGTAATTTAGTAATAAAAGTGAAAGAAACAGTGTCATAGCTGGCTTTATCTTTTACTTTTATTCTGGGGTCACACATTGATCATACTTGTCATACTGACCTACACATACAATTCTGCCATAGTTTTCATGTGCACTACTCACGTTCCTTTATGTTTATCAAGGACAACTTATTAGTACAACTTCTCCTTCACATGACAGGTGTATCCTTAATATTAAGTAGAATAGAACTCCATAAATTTATAAATATTGATCATATTATAATGGACCCAGCTTCTTTTTTCCTTAAAATTTTCCTTGTGATTTTAAAAATGCCTCCTAAATTTATAGAGAGATTCTTTTTAACTAGTGCAGAGGGCAATGCTGGTTTCTGTAACAGGAGAAGCAATATAAATCATTGCATAATCATGGACCGGAGGATTTCTATACTTATGAGCACATGAGAAGCATATGTTCTCTGAAGTTTTCTAATTATCTGTCAAAGAAACATCCTTAATAAAAATACTTCTACGGTATAAATTTGTAAAACAGACTAGACTTATTAGTACATTTTGAAAGTCTCGATGGCTATATTGTATTTTACTGATCATTTTTGTGTTTAAAAATTTGCAATATTTCCTATTTGGATTAACCAGTAAAATGCTCCGAACTCCTAATCAAATCTTTCTAATGTATAATTATCAGCTGCTGTGTCAATATGATTATGTCAGTAAGTTTTCTGCATGGTTTATGCACAACTGAAAATACTTCATTTTCCCTATTTGCTGGCGGATGTTTCCCCCTTATAGTCTTCTCTAATTCATTTGAACTTAAAAGGGTAGACTATTTCCTCAATAGTTTTTGGGTGTCTCTCTTTCATAATCTTATTGATGGGCTCTTTTGTAATTTGTAAAGCAAAATTAAAATAGACCTGTAATCAGTTAAAACAGTACTAAGCACTCACATAAGCCACTAGTCCTGATAATGCCTCTCTTTGTGAAGAAGGAAAGGCTTTTAAGTATTGATTTTAAATAATAAAACATAGCCACAAATCTAGTTTTATGCAGCACATACTTAGGCTCTTTTGGCTATGAGGAAAAATACATTCTTTTGTCACAAGAAAGTATTGTAGAACTATTTTTCTTTCTACCAATCACATGTAGCTTGAGTATTTGCCACAATATAATTCTACGTAAAACCATGAGAAAAAGAGCAGAAATGAAATATTCTTTTTTTCTTTTTATTAAATCATAGCTGTGTACATTAATGCAATCATGGGGTACAATGTGCTGGTTTTATATACAATTTGAAATATTTTCATCAAACTGGTTAACATAGCCTTCACAGCACTTTCTTAGTTATTGCTAAGACATTTCTGTTCTACATTTAGCGAATTTCACACGTACCTTTGTAAGATGCACCGTAGGTGTGGTCCCACCAATTACCCTCCCTCCACCCATCTTATTTAAGAAATGAAATATTCTTAACACAAAGAAATGATAAATGCCTGAGGGAATAGACACCCCAATTACTCTGGATTAATTCACATTGTATGCCTGTATTGAAACATCGCATGTATAAAGATATGCAACTGAATGTATCCACAGTATTTAAAAATAAATAAATTAAACCAAGGACAGTAATTTAGGATTTTATTTTGAGTTTTTCTTTTACAACTTTATAATGAGAGTTTCTTTTACTATTCTATAATTGTATTATGTAGTTCAGTCAAGCATCTCAGAAATAATTTACTAGTAAAACTTGTTCAGCATATTATAATTATAATATACAGCATATAAACTATTGGTTATTTGTTATGATAGAGGGAATAATCTTTACCAAAGTGACTCTATTTATTTGCTTTTCTGTACTTGCCATTTATCTTGCAGTTTAGAAGAATCATCAGATTAGTTATGGCCAATGGAATGTAATATATGATAGAACTTCTGCAAATTGACCACCCATGGACTCTATGAAACTGGTCAACATAAGGACCTAGACCTACTGTACTGAGAGGTACATGGGGCATATGTCTGGTCTATGAAAATTAGGTCAACTTAAGGAGACAGTCAATGTAGGGAGATGCCCAACTATAGAAGTTCTACCTTTTATTGTCTGGCTAATAAAATTTCCAGTTCTTCAATTTCTCTGGCTTTAGCTGTAATGATCTAGGATACTATATGTTCCTAATGGAACAGCTACATCAGAATGGAATATCTGTTAGTTCCTGTTCAACTTTGTGAATAAACACCCACCCAGGTCATGTAAAATTCATGAGAAATACAATTTTAAGTATATTACACCAATAGAATTTTGGGATTAATTTAGTATCACATTAAAACCTAACTTTTCTGGATAACAATATTTTAAAGTAACCCATGTATAGAAATTATATTGTCACCTACAGTGATATGTCCCATGAAAATCTACTGTAAAATTTTCATAAATTATATACTCTATGTTGAATTAGGGAATATTATTAATATTGATTGAATATTAATATTAATATTCATTTCAGTCCCTCATATTTCAAGGATAAGAGTGAGTGAAAATCTAGAAAAGAGAGAAAACCTTCCTTAATAGAAAGAATTGTGCTTGATATTATAATTTATTTTTTCCAAGAAGACTCAAAGTCAGAACATTTCTAGAGTTTGCGAAAATATTATGGCCCAGTTTTTCTGAGAGCACAGTTTCTGACTCAATTATAAATCCCACTAGATTATTTTTATGTTACTTGCAAGGGTTCAGTTATCAAATGTCTTCAAAAGAACTAAAAATGTATTTTTTATTTAATCATATGTAATTTTCATCTACTTATATTAATTTCAACACAGATTTTTTTCTAGATATACTTTTTTTAAGATTTCAGGATATTAGAGGGTACACCTGTTTTGTTTACATGCCTTGCTTTATGGCACAAATTGAGTCATGGTCATAAGCATCCCGTTCCCTCCCCACAGTGTGCACTATATGCAGTAAGTGTGAAATTACCCATTCCCTCCACCTCCTTCCCAGCTTGATTTACATTGAGATTTACTTCCCCATGAGCACTTAAGTGTTGGTCATTCACTTCCAATATGGTCTTGAGTACATGGTGTGCTTGTTTCTCCACTCTTGTGATGTTTCACAGAATATCAAGTTTTATATTAAAAAAAACCCCTTGGAAATGTACTAGGGATTGCTTATATTTTATTTTGTTTTAATAGAAAAGATGTTCATAATTCATATGCAATGTGCATAAAGCTTTTAATCTTATCACATTCGTCATCCAAAAATTCAATTCTGATTTTAAAGTCTGAAATGTTTAACTACCACTGAAGAAAAGATTGAATGCCTACCATTTTTGAAATATTATTGGGTATTCTGTATGTGGAAATAACCACTGCCTATATTATTTCTTTGAAGAAAACTCACCTCAAAGCAAACCACTTATTTGCAAACAAATAAACAGATTGAACTGAAAACTATTTTATTGTAGCCACTTTTCAATAAATAGATTGAATTGAAAACTATTTTATTGTAGCCATTTGTTCTAGTATCCATATTTTATACTTGTAATCCAGGGGAAATAAACAAACATACAAACAAACCATCAAACTAAATATATGTAAAATTTTTAGTAGCTATCATTTATAATTTGTAAAAGTGTCAAGGGACTGTATTGTTAGTTAAATTGCTTTTGGAGGACATAGTGACCAAATTTTGAATGGATTTTATGTTGCATTCAAAGCTTAGTAATGATAACTTAATGTCGCAGATTAAGAATTCAAAAATAATTTCACTCAACTTGTACAGGGTTTTAGATAATATTGGGTAAGGATATGACTATGTCATAGGCCCTGACCTGAACAATCTACCAATTTTAAAGGAGAATATCATTTTGCAAATGAAAAATTTGAATATAGGTTGATTAGAACAGTGTGAACTGCTTAACTGTCATGGAAGAAAAAATTGAATGCCTGCCATTTACGAAATATTATTTCATATTCTATACATGGAAATAACAGCTACATATATTATTTCTTTGAAGAAAACTTACCCCAAAGTAAACCACCTATTTACAAATAAAATTATCCTACATTAATACTTTCAGGAAAGGAGATTAAAAGAAATAATGTAAACTAGATAAGTAACTGTGATAAGAAAGAATAAAAAGTGTATTTTGCAGATTTTTTTCTGAATGTTACTACCATTTAGATAATAAAAAGGAAGAAGGACATATAAAACTTCTATCTAGGTTTCTTGCATAAATAACTCAGAACTTCTATTAATTATACTGGATTATATATATACACAAAAAGAAACTTGTGATAAAGTAGTTTGTCTTTGTGAAATATTTTGTTTATTTTGAGGCCTATCAGAGAATTGAAATGCAATAAGCATTTTTTAAATGGACACAGAAAATAATTCTATATTATGTATCATATTATTCATCTTTTTCTAAGGCCATCATGTAATTTAAATTTGTCATTTACCTTTAACTTACTAATATGTTATTTTGTTTCTCAAACTATTTTACAAATCTGTAATAACTCTTCCCTTTAGATGTTCTAAATTTTTCTAATACTGTCTATTGGCTAAAAATGACATTCTAAAAAAAATTAAAAAATAAATAAAAAATAAAAATGACATCCTATATCCATTCAATAAAATCTCATACCTAAGTAGTTTATCTATAAGCTAAGAAAAATGTCTAATTAGCATTATATTGATTTGTCAGGGTAAATTTTTGATATAAACTACATCTATTAAATTTACTAATTTATTTTAAATCAGAAGCAATACTTAATGAAACATATACTTAGCTATCCATTGAATTTCTATATACTCTTATTCAATAAATTTTTGAGGCAGATTAGAAATGTAGTATTTGACTTAGTCCTTTGAAAAATTATGACTGTTAAATGTTTCTTCTCAGAAAAATCGTATTTCATCTTCAGTTGCTGAAAATTGTCCTACACCAAAGTTGCAACAGTGAATATATTCTAAAAACCAAAGCAATTTTAAGCAAAGGAACAAGTCTGGAGGTATCATACTACCAGATTTCAAACTACATGACAAAGGTATAGTAATACAAACAACATGGTATTGAAACAAAAATAGAGATAGATCAATGGAACAGCTACCTATCGCTAACTGATCTTTGACAAAGCAAACAACAGTATAGCATACACGGGAAAAAGAAGGCCTGTCCAACAAATCATGCTGGGAAAATTGGATAGCCACATGTCGAAGAATGAAACAGGGTCCTTATTTCTCACTACTCACAAAAATTAATTCAAGATGGATAAAAACTTAAATCTAAGGCACGAAACTATAAAATTCCCAGGAGAAAATGTTTATAAACCTCTTCTAGATACTAGAATGCATAAAAATCTGTGAAGAACACCTGAATGACATGCACACAAATAAATAAATGGGACTTGATTAAATTAAAAACTCCTGCACAGCTAAGAAAATAATCAACTGTGCAAATAGACAACTAGTACGTATAGAATGGAAACAGATATTTTCAGGCTATACATCTGATAAAGGGCTAATAACTAGGATTACAAAGAAACAAATTGGCAAGCAAAAAGAAATCAAACAACTTCATCAAAAAGTGGACAAAAGGCACGAAAGGAAAAAAAAGTGGACAAAAGGCATGAATGGAAGCTTTTTAAAAGAAAATGGACAAATGGCAGTAAACATTTGGAAAAATGCTTATAGTCACAAATGATTATGGAAATGCAAATTGAAACCACATGAGTTATCACCTTACCTGTGTTAGAATGGCTATTCTTAAAATAGTACAAAGATGATAGATGCTGGTGTGGATGCAGAGAGAAAATAATGCACATGCATTATTTGGAGCAGGGCTGCACATGAGTACAACTTATGTTGAAAACAGTACAGAAATTCCTTGGGCAGTGCCTGTGGCTCAGTGAGTAGGGCGCTGACCCCATATGCCGGAGGTGGTGGTTTCAAACCCAGCCCTGACCAAAAACTGCAAAAAAAAGAAAAAAGACAGAAAGAAAGAAAGAAAGAAATTCCTTAAACAACTAAAAGTATACCTACCATTTGATTCAGTAATCCCACTGCTGGGCATTTGCCCAAAGGAAAAGTGGGTATTTGTTCAAAAAGACACCTACACTCAAATGTTTATTACTGCACAATTCACAGTTGCAAAGATATGGAATAAATCCAAGTGTCCATCAAGTCAGGAGTGGATTATATGTATACCATGGAAGAAGGATGAGTTAATACTTCTTGCAATAATTTGGGTGGAACTGGAAACATCCTAAGTGATGTATCCAAAAATAGATAAACAAATACCACTTGTACTCACCATTAAACTGGGAATAACCAATAAGCACATGGGCTTGGAGGGAAATAAAACTTAGTGGAAATCAAGCAAGGGGAAGGAGACAGGAAGAGATACATGAAAATGGTACAATGATACTATCTGGGTAATGGGCACACTTATAATCCTGACTCCAGTATTACAAAAATTGATGCAGATAGCCAAAAATTTGTATCCTTATAATATTTTTGGGTAAAAAAAGGAATTATTATCTAAGGAGGAAACAAAAGTAAATGAAATCATGAGATCATATAATTCCATTACTCATTGTAGAAAGAAGGCATGTTAAATAAATGTTTATCATTTAAGCAAAGCTGAGCTACTGGCACTAATTTAATTTTTCTACCACTTTTTGCCATCTTGTGTTTCACAAAAGTCTTTTTTCTGAAAGGAGAGGAAATTTCCCCATTTTAGGCATGCAAAATCAAACTGCCATGAGAGTCTTTCATTAAAAGTTATGATCTTTAACTCTTTTCAAAAGGAATGAGATTATCATGTATTCTTTTGCGTGTGACGTTTTCCATTCCACATAACGGTACTGAGATTCATCCCTGTGTATCATGTATTAATACTCTATTTTTTCATTGCTAAGTAGTATTTCATTGTTTGGCTATGATCTATGTCTATGTATTATCTTGTTAATGGTTATCTAGATTGTTTTTCAGTTTGGGGCAATTATGTATAAAGTTTCTGTGACCCAAAACATACAAAACTAAAGTTAGAGTTACATATGTATATGTATGTGTGTGCGCGCGTGTGTGAGTGTGTGTGGTGTGTGTATGAAGTGACTAGAAAATAAATGTGTGGCTTTTTAACAACTTGCTTTGAAGAATTAAAGGATATTATTTAGGTGGTTAGAAACAACGATTACTCTTGACTACGAATTGGCTCAGCTTTTCTAGAAGGATTATTAAGATCCAAAAATAAAGAAGAGTGTTATAAACAATATTATATTCTCCCCATTCTGTGTTGGAATAATCATTTTTTTTTGTTTAGAATGTTCTGTTGACATAGCTTATGTATCTCAGTGGTTTTCACATAAGGAACAACATAGAACTGAAGATCATTTGGCATTTAAAAAAGAAAATGCTCAGAACCCCCCGCAAAAGCCACATAGAATGAAATGGAAATTGTAGCACCTATCCATTATTACTCATATATAAAATGACTTTTTAAGGCTAAGATTAAATAGTTCTTCGGGATTGGGTTTTTATAATAGTAATAGAAATGGCTCCAAAATGTGTAAAAGTCGGGACCCTGGCAAGTTGCAGATTAAATAAAATCTCTATTTTGTATGTGTGTTTTAAAACAAAATTATTTTTATAAGCCCTCACTTTCACTCAAATCATATTTCTATTATGAGTTCTTCCCACATATACAATTTCAACACAAATAATAACTAACTTTTTAATTTCCACAAAAGTATTCTCTCTCTTCTTAGGCACTTTTGCCCTTATTGAATTAATAAAACCACATTCTAAAACAACTTTACGTGTTCAAGTTCGTACACAGACTTCTATCAGAATTTTACATTAATCTAATGTATCTAATAGTTTACTTTAAGAATAATCATTTATTCAGGCAAGCACTTAGTAAATTTTTCCTATATACTAGGTTACAAGTTAGTTGCTGAGGATGCAAAGATACATAGAGAACATTCCGTTGGTACCTTCTTCCAAATTAGTTCGGTGATTTTACCTTGGAATTTGATGATCTTTTGAACTGGTACAGTTCTCTATTTTTCTTCCTTTAGATACTACAAATTAATAAATTTCCAGACCAATTATTAACATTTTAAATATATTATGTTAATTTTCACATATGTAAGTCTCCTCAAAGGATACAATCAATATCTTATGAATTTCAGCATGTCCAGCTCCTGACAGGTAGCAGGTGCTCAGCATCTGCTTACGGAACTGACCTGAAGGCAAGGTTGGCTAACTGACAACACCCGCGGAGCTGGGATGGGCATTGGGCTTTTACCTTTGGCTCCGTAAACATGTGAGGCATAAGTGCAGATTCTGTACCTTCTAAGTTCACGATTGTTCTTTTGTAAGCACCAAAGCAGCAAGAAAACATCATCTTTCTCTGCTGCACCCCTTTCAGTAAAAGGATTTTTTAAAAATTTTGATTATGATAAAAGGGTGCACTTACAGACCTAGAAGGCCACAAAGTGGCTTGAAGGCCGCAGGTTCCCCACCCTGAAAGCGTTTCTAGGATTATGCCCAACTGACACCTGAGAGGCAGTAACACCAGCCAAATTTGGGGCTTTCGTTAGGAAAATCTGAGCAAGAGTCCAAATTGAAACTTCATGGTGCTCCAAGAAAAAGGTTAGCCTAGCAATATAGAAAGGAGACAGAGGGTAAATACTGAACTCAGGCGAGCACAGGGAAATAGGTAAGATGTGTACTGAGTATGAGACTCTTCAGAAAACTGGATACCAAAGTGGTATTGACTGAAATACTGAAATGGGGGAATAATTTAGACTCTAGGGATCAATATCAGAAAACTTCAACCAAGATGCGATGTTTGTAGTGATATGGATAATTTTGAACCTCACTGTGTTGCCACAGACTGAGTGGGAGCAGAGATTTGGGTGCATATCTGCCTTAAACCAGACAGAAACATTGTGGGAAGGACAAAACAAGGCACCAGGGGGCTGGCTCATCTCTGATTAATGGGAGTGACAACTTCATGGGGTTCTGAAAGCTATAAGAAAATTAACGTTAACATTCTGGTGGTCAGCCTTCTCATAAATGGTGTATTTTATTCGTATGTTTACTATTTATCAACAAATAATATAAAAATCACACACTTCACATTAGGATAAAAATCTTCATATAACATACATTCATTTCTTCATTCAAAATTAGGACAAAAATCTTCATATAACATACATTCATTTCTTCATTCAAAATTAGGATAAAAATCTTCATAAAGCATACATTCATTTCTTCATTCAAAAGACTGAATGAAGTAAACGTAGGCTATTTGGCCTCTGAAATTGCTATTCTATAATGTTCGACATATATTTCTGTTTCATTTTTGAGACAGAAAATTGTGCCATATGGTTTCTAATGCAGAAAATGACAAAATTCATAATCAATAAACATATACTTACAGCTGATCATAGCTCTGGTTTAAAATAACCAAAGTTTATTTCTATTTGAGACTGAACGGTACTTAAGAACTTTTTCTGTATCATTGAGAAATCAATGTTTATGTTTTCTCTACCACTTAGATATGGAGTATATGCAGAATTCTTAAAAATTGATTAGCTGTCACTTAATAGGGCATGAGCCCAGTACTCTCTCGTTTCCTGTCATCTCCTCCTTCTGAGTTTTCCCCATATTGCTACCTTCTTGGTGATTCTTTTTAATAGGGGAGACAAAGCCAAGCAATAGCAGAAGGACGTGTGATTGCAGGTGCCCTTTCCTCACCTGGTGAGCAGTGCTATGAATCATATTCTCTACCTTTTCAGCTGCGAGACATATTACACTTCAATTCTGTCCCTATTAAAAAAAAAATAACCGTCTAACTTCCCTTTGGTGGAAAGGGCTTAAATTGGATACAGTCCTTTGGGATCTGAGTTCCAAGGTCATTTGAGGGAGGATACATATCATGTCAAAGTAAAGACACTTTTGGTCAACCTATAATGAAGTATTTGCTAGTAGAAAAGTTCTGGTTCCCTTAGAAAATAAGAAATTTAAAAAAAAACAAAAACAAAACTGTAGTCACCCTGAGCTTGAAACCTCCAGCTGCCAGCTCGGGAAAGTAGATTAGCCACATTTCTGAAAATGTCGTGAATTACTTTTGCTTTCCCTCAATTGAGAGTAATGTCAAGGGGCTAATCAAACAAGTTGTAGAAGAGAAATCAGGGACATTAGTCTAGAGCATCATTTGTATTGTCATAAGCATTCAACATACAATGTCTCTCTAGTGTGTTTGTGAATCACTTAAAAGGTAAAGAATGACCGTTGTTTGATAAAAATGCCAAACTGTGTAGTCAACCTCATTCCTCTTCCCTCCAACAACTCTGCATTAGTTAAGCTGAGGTTTAGCTGCAAGTGAGAGGAAAACCAAAATAGCACATGGCATAAACAAGATAAAAACTTATATTTTTCTCTTCAGAATATTCAAGGCTTAAATGGGGCTTTGTGCACCAGAGGCAAAGCCATTTTTAACTTTTTAAATAAAAAATGTAAATGCTTCACTATGTAAAAGACCTCTGACTTAAGGTCCAAGATGGCAGCTCCATAAACCAGGTAGAAGGATGGCGGAGGGGATCAAGAGACCAAAAACATCCCAACTATCTAAAATTCATTTAGCCTGAAGACAATTTCCAAAATTCATACTGATGGCTACACACCCAGCCAAAATACCTATTTCTCTGGAACAAGGAAAGAAGAGATGTTGAATGGAAACCAGAAGTCTCCACACCTCATTTATTACTATGACATAGATTAATTGTTAATATATTATTTTATTGATATATAAATACATATTAATTATTAATATAATATATTAATTATGAATATATAAATAACACCTATATATAGCCACATCATTCATATACTCACGTATATATGTATGTGTGTGTGTGTATATATATATGCACACACATAGAGATAGAGAGAGAGAGAAAGAGAGCAATCTGTTGCCCAGGTTACGGTGCCACAGGTGCCGCCCGAGAGTTTCACTCTTGCTAAAGCTGTTCTCAAACTCATGAGTTCAAGCAATGCTCCTATCTCAGACTCTCAGAATGCTGAGATTACAGATGTGAGCTACCACACCCTGCCAAATATTAATATTATCATATTTTATCATATGCAAATAGCAAGGAGATTTTACACTATATTACACACGAAGAGAGTTATAGAATTTGTATGGTATTCTATTACTTGAATTTAGCCTTAAGCTTAAGATATTCAATAATTATTTTGTGATATAAAATACAAATACAAAACATATCAAGCAACAGAAAGAAAATAAGGATATAGAATTTATACATTAACAAGTTGAAATTGAAAAGTTAATT
Organism: Perodicticus potto; assembly: GCA_963574655.1. Taxonomy (NCBI): domain Eukaryota; kingdom Metazoa; phylum Chordata; class Mammalia; order Primates; family Lorisidae; genus Perodicticus; species Perodicticus potto. Next base: position 33,312 of record CAUYRH010015895.1, on the reverse strand, counting down.
TTTTTCTATTGTTTCAATCTCTGTGTCCTCATTCAAAATGATTTTAAATCATATGCTTTCCTTTTTAAAAATATTATGGTCACTTTTAGCTATACATAAAGGCAGGTTTTCAGATGAAATTTTAGTGTTTATTTCAATATTAATTTAAATTTTTTTTTTACTCAAGAATCTCAAGAAAAAAAATTATAACCATGAATCTTAGCATTTCCTGTAGACTCACTTATTATTTCCTTTAATACCAAATATCCTAGAAAAATATTTGTACTCAAAATTTAGATCATATTTTTGAATGCCAAACTCTTATAAAAAGTAATTTGATTTCTCAACAGTCTTTAGAACATTTCATACCCAAGTATACTCAATACTAATGTTTCACTATGTAGTATTTTCCTCCTGAAACTAATTTACTATGTATGCATATACTCTCAAAGATACACTACTGTATCTCAAAAATATATTTTGGGGTATGTGCAAATGTATTTACTTGTTTATATAAAAGTACATTCAGTTACATGATCACGTACTCAAGTTTGAAATACTAGGTTGAATAAAATTGAACAAATACTTTTCAAGAACTTCTGATACTACTTTTCATTGTACCTCTTCTGGAGGGGAATGTGATAAGTAAAAGTATTTGACTGCACATCCTCTTTTCTGAAATAAATAAATACATATCTTATAGAACCAATATTCTGTGAGAAACATTTTAGGAAATGAAAAAAGTGATTGTTAATATGCAAACAATTGGTTTTCATACTTATTAAAAACAAATCTCTAATTCAGCATGTAATCTGAGTTATAGATATGTTAATAACCCTGGGAAAGAGGCTTCATAAGAAGAGTTTAGGTAGCCATGTCATTCATTTCACGAGACCTAGGGATGTCTAAAATGAAGAGTTCCTTAATATAAATTGGTTTTAATTTCAGTGAATTAAAAAATGTAAGCCCAAATCTATCATGAATAATACAATAATTATATAGTGCATAATATGTTCATTATTTCACTTTATATTTTGTGCTCAATAACAAGCAATTCTTTTGAACGATTTTGTTCACTGATCTCCACTTCTGTATAGTGTTGGTTAAATGACTTTTGTTTTACTTCACTACTCACAGATTAAAGTCAAAAGTGAAAATAAAAGTAAAAATGTGTATTATTCAAATTTACCATACAATGTTTGTTCCTAGGAATACAAAATGAATATAATCATTGACTATGATGAGTTTACATTTAAATGGAGATAAGGAACAAAACATTGAAGCTTTTATAGAACATTACTTGAAAACATGTGAAACTCTTTAAAATTGACTAGAACAATTGTCTAGGACACAGAAAAATATATTGTCAGAATCATAATCAATTTTAAGAATACCAACATGTTTTTATGAAGACCAGAGAGATATTTGTATATATAACAAGCAATTTTGAATTAATAATTCTGAGAATGACAATAAACATGTAAATGCCAAACAAAAGAAATTATGAATCCTTATTTTCTGAACACAGTACAGCAAAATTAGATGTTAGTGACAGGATTGTGAAAATCCTGATTGAAAGATGCATGTTAATTAAGACTAAAGCCTATTTTTAAAACTATAAAAATTTAAATAGTGTGTTAAAAATATATACATGTATATACATATGTATATTATAAGTGCTAATTTTCAAAAGCCAATGTGCATTTCCAGGCCCTCAATTATTAAATTCACTCAAAAAAAAGAAAGTTAGTAACTGTTCATTCAATTTGAGAAATTAGGAATAGTTAAATCCAAAGAATTGGAAAGAAAGAAATTAATATTTAATAAATTACTTTTAATCTATTAATAAGGTAAAGGGATATAACTTAGAAAACAGAGAAATTGAAGAATGGAAATATAGATGTAATATTTAAAAAGTCTAACTTATAAGAAATGGAGAAAATACAAAGCAGAAGAAAAATTAGGATATAAATAAAATAAAAGAAATAATAAAGCTTTATATTTCAATAAATATTTATCTTTTTAGTATTTTGAAACATTTCCACTCAGATCAGGAACCAAGAAAGGTTGCTATTGTCTCCACTGCTTGTTAACATTGTAATGGAAGTCTTAACCATCGCAATCAGGCAAGAGAAAGAGATCAAGGATATACAAATAGGGTTAGAGGAGATCAAATTTTCACTCTTCATAGATAATATGATTTTATACCTGGAAAATCCTAGGGACTCAACCACAAAACTCTTAGCAGTGATCAAGGAATACAGTAGCATCTCAGGATACAAAATCAATATTCACAAATCAGTATCTTTCATATATACCAATAATAATCAAGCCAAAAAAACAGTCAAGGACTCTCTTCCATTTACAGTTGTGCCAAAGAAGATGAAATATTTGTGAATTTACTTAACAAAGGATGTGAAAGATCTCTATAAAGAGAATTATGAAACTTTGAGAAAAGAAATACCTGAAGATGTTTACAAATTGTAAAATGTACCATACTCATGGCTAGGAAGAATCAACATTGTTAAAATGTCCATATTACCCAAAGCAATTTATAAATTTAATGCAATAAAAAAAATAGCACTTCATTTTATATGGAACCAGAAAAAACCTCAAATAGTCAAGACATTTCTCAGAAATAAAAACAAATCAGGAGGAATCGTGCTACCAGACTCCAAACTATACTATAAATCTATAGTGATCAAAACAGTATGGTATTGGCATAAAAATAGAGAGGTAGATATATAGAACAGAATTGAGAACCAAGCGATGAACCCAGACACTTACCATGATTTTGATCTTTGATAAGCCCATCAAAAGTATAAATTGGGGGAAAGAATCCACATTTAACAAATGATGCTGGGAGAACTGGCTTCGGAGTTGTAGAAGACTGAAACTGGACCCACACCTTTCACCATTAACAAAAATTGGTTCTCACTGGATAAAAGATCTAAACTTAGACATGAAACTATAAAGATTCTTGAAGAGAACACAGGATAAATACTTTAAGAAATTGTCTTGGGAGAATACTTTATGAGGAGGACCCCCCCCCGCCCCCCACTGGGCAATTGAAGCAACACCAAAAATACATTACTGGGATCTGATCAAACTAAAAAGCTTCTGCACTGCCAAGAACACAGTAAGTAAAGTAAGCAGACAGCCCTCAGAATGGGGGAGGATATATACAGGTTATGCTTCTGACAAAGGTTTGATAACCAGAATCTACAGAGAACTTAAACGTATTAATAAGAAAAGAACAAAGAATTCCATTTCACTGTGGGCAAGGGACTTGAACAGAAGCTTCTCTGAAGAAGAAAGGCACATGGCCTACAAACACATGAAAAAATGCTCACCCTCTTTAATCATCAGAGAAATGCAAATCAAAATCACTTTGAGTTATTATCTAACTCCCATAAGAGTGGCTCACATAACAAAATCCCCAAACTACAGATGTTGGTGTGAATGTGGAGAAAAGGGAGAACTTCTGCACTGCTGGTGGGAGTGCAAGCTAATATGTCCCCTTTGGAGAGAAGTAAGGAGAATACTCAGGGATCTTAAAGTGGACCTGCCATTTAATCCTGCAATTCCTCTACTAGGTGTATATCCAAAAGACCAAAAATCACTTTGTAACAAAGATATTTTCATCAGGTTGTTCATTGCAGCTCAATTCATAATAGCCAAGTCATGGACTAAGTGCCATCGACCCATGAATGGATTAATAAATTGTGGTATATGTATACCATGGAATATTATGCAGCCTTAAAAAAAGATGGAGACTTTACCTCTTTTATGTTTACATGGGTGGAGCTGGAACATATCCTACTTAGTAAAGTATCTCGAGAATGGAAGAAAAATATCCCATGTACTCAGTACTATTATGAAACCAATTTACAATCACTCACACTTTCATATGAAGGATAGATCACAACTATGGCCCAAGATGAAGGAGGGGGGAGAGGGGATGGGAGGGGAAGGTCAGATCGAGGGAGGGTGAATGGTGGGATCACACCTATGGTGCATAATGCAAGGGTACATGTCGGATCTATTAATGTAGAGTATAAATGTCTTAACACAAGAATTAAGTAAAAGAGATGAGGTCTATATTAGCCAGTGTGATGTAAGTGTTTCTAACGCTATATAAAATCAGCACATTGTACCCTATAAATGCATTAAGCTATACATGATCTATGTGTTTACAATATAATAAAAAAATGAAGAAAGAAAAGTTAAAGATTGGATTATCTTTTGATCAGATCCTTTAAAAATCATTATGCCAACGTCTAAAACTTAAGTTTGTCAATTATCTATTGTGTGAAATTGGGCAAGCATGAGAACTCCAAAGCAGCTCACTTTTCAATTATTTAGTATGTATGTGTGTTAGTATGTGAGACATTGTCTAGCTCTGTCGCTCAGGCTGGATAATCATAGCTGACTGTAGGCTTGACCTTCAGGACTCAAGTGATCGTCTCACCTCAGCTCCCACATTGCTGGCACTACACGTGCGTGCCACCATGTCTGTCTGATTCTCTTTCTTCTTTTTAGTAGAGATGAAGAATCCCTGTGTTGCCCAGGCTGATTTCCCAGCTTCTGTTTTCAAGTGATCCTTCTGCCTCAGTCTCCCAAAAGGCTGGGGTTACAGATGTGAGCCAGTACACCTTACTTCATTTTTTTATCTGTAAAATAGTAATAACAATGTAACCGACTAAATAATATTGTATAGGAATTATTGCATCTCTTCTGTATTTTAGTCTGCATATATATATAAATTCTCTTATGTGTGTCTGACATAATGAGAGAGCATATATCAATGTGCTTCAAAACGTCAAAAAATGCTTCTATTCAAGACATTTCAAATATGTATTATTTTCATCTAGGACATAAAAATCATCCTTTATAAGTGGAAAAGTGTTCCATCTAAATTCACACAACTCATTCTCCCATTTAGCTCTCTTATTTACATATATATGTACATAAATACAAAGTATATGCATATTTTTGGTTTATATGTATATATTTGGCTGATAAATGTTTGGCTTGTATATATTTGATATACATATATGTGCATATGTATTGGGTTATATGTGTATATATATTTGGTGTTTATACACACACACATATTTGGATGTACACATATTTATCTACATATTTTGCATATATATCAAACATTTCAAACCTACATAAGAAATATATTCCAGAGAAAAAGAGTTTCTTAAACACAGCATAAGATTAATTGTAATGAGTTGAAAGAAGTTTAATTCTTCTCCTACGTATGGTGATATGTTTTTATTTCATAACTGGCCAAATAAAAGGACATTTTAAATTTTATTTCTGGTTTTTAATCATAAAATATTTTAATAGAAAAACATATCAATGGCATTTTTGATCAGATTAAAATTTTAAGATTCGTTTTAAATTTTAGTTACTTTGGATAAGTGTTTCTTAAATATAAAAGTTGAACTTAGTATTGTTCATAAGTATCATATTTATAATCACCATTAAAAAGATCCATTAACTTTTTCCATGAAAATTAAAATCCATTTAGTTCAAGTGTTGGACATTTGTACATATATGTATATATTGCTGCAGTTTTTATGATCACAACAGACATGGATTGAAGTGGAAGAGTTTTGCAAATAAAGAAAGTGAACACAATATAAGTTTTAAAAAGAAGAATGAAAAACTAGCATTTATAGACCTTAGAAATGAAGTGATTATTTGAATTATAAAGGTCTAAGGGTGCAAAGTTAAAAATGTATTTTAAAAGACATTATTGTGAAGTTTTGATATGCTACATTTCATTATGCAATGAGGAATATATAATCGCTCTTCTCAATGTTAAGGGTGTGGAAAAAGGGCCACTAAACAGCAAACATGCACATATTCACAAATATACACAATACAACACAAAGTTGCTGCAGTGTACAACACTCAATGTCATTATTTTATAATTAAATATTATTTGCATAGTTCAATGTGTTAATTTATACCAGGACATGCCCTTTTGAGTCAGCGGATTATTTTAAAATGTACTACTCTCTATATATGATCAAGGTATGTCTGAATATGGACAGGAAAATAGAAAAAAATTACTTCTTAATATGTTAATACTCCCAAGAACATTAAAAATAAGCAACAGCATGACAATTTTTTATGTTATCTTTGGGTAAAATTAGTGGAACTGTGTGCATGAGCCTTTATCTTTGATCAGAATCAACAAAAATCACTGTATCTAAAACAAATATAGACAGATGAAGGAATGTCCTTTCCAATACTGGAAATAGTGCAGAACTCAATCAACTTTGTTCCCATAACAAAATCTACCGCATGGTTCAGTGGGAGAGTATGCAATGATTACTAGAAAGTCAGTTTAATTAACCTTAATCTCCCCATAATTGTCTTATACTCTGTTGACTTGAACAGAGAAAGCAAAGTCAATGTAAAAAAGGGATAATGCAAGGGTACTGTTTTACTTTGCTTTGTTTTCCACTGGGCATATAATACCCTCGAATTAAAATTAAATGGTGCTAAGGCACTCTTGGCTCTGCAAAGTCCCACACAAGTATATACAAGTTTTAGTGTTATCTGAATAGTGGGGAAAGTGTTTTATATAGCAGATGAGAAGTGATTAAAAGCATAAATTTCATTTCATTTCTATAGTTAGTTATGTGAGCAACAAGGTGGAATGCTGAAGTAGTTACTATTGTGTCGGACTTACTAGTGAGATATATTCTGAGAAATGTATCCACAGAATATATCATCCATATGTGAGCATAATAAAGTATAATGATACAAATCTTGGTGGCTTGGCCCACTGCACCTATGCTACATGTTCAGCATATGCTGTACTGAATATTGTAGGCGATTATAACACAATGATAGGTATTTTAATATCTAAATATAGAAAAAATATAAAAATATTAATAACGTATATAGACAAAAAGGGTACACCTCTATGTGAAACTCACCACAAATAAAGCTTACTGGATTGGAAGTTGCTCTAGGTGAGTGAGTGACAGGTGAATGTGAAGACCTAGGACATTACCATACACTACTGGAGACTTTGTAAACACCGTACACTTAGACGACACTGAATTTATTTTAAAAGCCTTTCTTCAATGACACACATATATTTAACAACTTGCAGTAGCATTCTTACTTTATAAGCTTTTAATATTTGTAAATTATGGCTCTTTTGGAATAGCACCTAAAAACACAGGTAGTCATAACATTATATGACAATACATGCATTTTTCTTTATGTCCTTATAAGTTTCTTCCTATCTTTGAATTTTTTTTTACTTTTTTTAATCTTCATAAACTTTTTCTTAAAGATAAAGACACAAACAAACACATCAGCCTAGACCTGTCACCCAGACTCGGGATCATCAATGTCATTTATCTTCCACCTCCACATCTTGTCCCGCTGGAAAATATTCAGGGACCTTGACAGGCATGGAGCTATCATCTCCAATGAAAACAAAAGCTTCTTCTTGAATACTTCCTGGAGGACCTGCCTGAGGATGTTTTATAGTTTACTTTTTTTTTTTAATAAAAAGAAGGAATACACTCTAAAGTAACACTAAAAAGTATAGTATAGTAAACACATAAACCAGTAGCATAGTCATTATTACCACATATTATGTACTACACTTAATTTTATGCACTATAGTTTTATATGACAGGCAATGTAGTTTTGTTTATTCCAACATCACCACAAAAATGTGAATAATGCCTCGTACAATGTTATGACAGCTCTGATGTCACTAGGTGAGAGAAATTGTTCACTTCCATTACAATTTTATGGTCCCATTCCATATATATGGCCTGTTGTAAAATGAAACGTCTTATATGGCATGGGATATATGCAGGATAATAGTTATATAATTTCTAAAATTCTAAAAGCTAAATTTTATTCGATATACACAAAAGCAAAATAGATATACATCATCTAATTAAAACAAGCATGATTTTTACTACATTACTTGGAATATTAACTCCTCCGATGTGTTTTTATTCTAGAGAATAAAAATGTAGCAATAGGTTAATCCATGTCAGAATGTTTATTCTGCTTCACTAAGGCCAATACAAACAAGATTTACTGTTAAAAATAGCCGTTGTTCTATTTGCCTTGATTCTAAGACACAATAAAATAAAATTAATGATAATTAACATGTGAATCAAATAAATGGGAATAAATATACCTTATATTTGTCTTGTTGTTCAATGTAATCATGGTCTTGGAATACCAAACAATTTAAAGGAAATTCAGGCTTGCTTAAATCATTTTTATGCCCTATTTATCTTTAAACTAGTTTCTTATTCAACACATAGAAAAACAAGAAATGAAACCAGTCTCCACTTGCCATCTGAACTTTGATAAACCAAACAAAATCATGTAGTGGGGAAAAGAATCGCTATTCAGCAAATGGTGCTGGGAAAACTGGATAACTACATGTAAAAGACTAAAACTTGACTCACACCTTTCACACTTTACAAAAATTGACTCAAGATGGATAAGAGACTTAAATATAATACAAGAAATGATAAAAGTCTTAGAAAAAAAGTATGGGGGAAACACTTGAGGACTCGGGAAAGATTATATAACTCCTACAGCGGCCAACACAATAACAAAAATTAACAAATGGGAGTTAATTAAGCTAAAAAGCTTCTGCACAGCTAAGGACACAATAAGTAAAGCAAAAAGACAACCTTCAGAATGAGAAAAGGTATTTGAGGGTATGGATCTTAGAAAGGGTTGATAACTAGAATCTACAGAGAATTCAAATTAATAAACAGAGAAAGAGTAAACAATCCCATCTACCTCTGGGCAAGATATATGAACAGAACCTTCTCTGATGAAAATAGATGAATGGGTAACAAAAATTGAAAAAATTCTCATGTTCCCTGATCATCAGAGAAAAGCAAATCAAAACCATCCTGAGTATCACCTGTCCTCAGTGAGAATCGCCCACATCGCATAGTCTCAAAGCCTCAGATGCTGGCATGTTTGTGGAGAAAGGGAACACATTTACATTGCTGGTGGGACTGCAAACTAATCCAACCTTTTTGGAAGGAAGTATGGAGAATCCTCCAAGAACTCAAATTAGACATATCATTTGATCCTGCAATCCCAATACAGGACATCTGCCCAGAAGAAAAAAAAATTATTTTATCATAAGGACACTTGCACTAGACTGTTTATTGGAGCTCAATTTACAATTGCCACAATGTGGAAACAACCCAAATGCCCAAGCAAGGAAGGGAATAACAAGCTGTGGTGTATGTATGCCATGGAATACTATTCAACCATTAAAAAGATGGAGACTTTACATCTTTTGTATTAACTTGGATGGAAGTGAAACACATTAAAGCATCACAAGAATGGAGAAGCAAGAGTTCAATGTACTCAATTCTAATATGAAGGCAGCAGATGATCTGATACGAGGTGGGGGTAGGGGATTGTGGGATCAGGAGAGGGGAGGAGAGATGGGATAGTGTGTGACGGTGTGTGGCACACTTCTTGGGTGTGGGACACAATTACAAGAGGGAATTTACCTGACAACCACAATCAATGTAACCTAATTCTTTGTACCCTCAATGAATCCCAAACAATAAAAAAATGAAGGAGAGAAGTAGACATGTCTCTTCATCAACGTTGAAAGTGTGAACTTTTATTCCACTTAAGAAAAAGGGGTGAGTTTATTATTGAGGTTCTTACTGGGAATAGAATTCCGGATCTGAGAGTTATGATAGGAGCTAATTAATCAATAGGAGTGTAGAGAGACCCAGTTCCTCTATCTGGCCCTCTGTGGTCACCAGGGTTTGCTGCTGTTTTAAACAAGCCATCAGAAACTGTGTGTATCATAAATGTAAAGTTTATGTGTGTCTGAATAGGAAGAAAATGTTTCAGTAGTCATACATTACTCATTCTGTGTCTAAACAAGGGAAATCAAGGCATTTATGGTCTGAACTTACATGTTTTCAACCGCTGGAAAGTACAGAACTGTTCAGGCTGTGTAGAACGCCCCACCACACGGCAGCACCAGGTGGGTGTGTGACGGAGCCGGCTGTGCCCCGTTTAGCCGCATCCCCAGAACACGGCCCAGAGCGTGACTCCAGGGTGAGGTCAATGCTGGCGATGTTTGCTGAGACACAAAGCTCTGGTAGTACAGCACCACTGTGTTTCATTTCTGTATTTCATTATTATTTGTTTATGTTACGTGATGTTGGAAAGGGAAATGTTTTAAGAGGTGTCTTCTTAAATATGTAAAATTAAGTGGCTTTGTGTGTCTTCCTTCTTTGACTTTCTAACAGCGCACTTACTAAGTTGGAGGGAAAATATTCTTTTCTCAAGTTGAAACAATTTTGTATAAATCATTTTACCCAGTTAACTATGTTTTGAAAAACAATGAGGTGTAAGTTACCTACCCCAGTGATTATTTCATTACATCCTATAATTATATGAAAGAATAATGTGTCAGTGACATTTGTATTCTAATGTGCAACTGATTTTAAGTATCTAGTCTCTCCCTCAAGAACACCATTATGCTAATTAGTATATGAGAGAATTAAAAGATAAAATATAAAATTATTGGAAAGTAAAGATATTCTAGTCAACGTACATTTATAATTACATCTGTATATGTTTCTGCTAAGCTGAAGGTTGCATTTTATGATAACATCCCTTTTTATATGCATATTAATTTGCAAATTATAAACATTATACATTTCCTTTATCATAATGCCTGTTTGGCCAGAGTTTTCACTAGTAAGAGTTCTGCAGAGAAAGAGAACCAATGAGAGACAGATAGAAATTTAAATTTAACATTTAAAGACAAACACACAGATGCCCATCCATAAAGAAATTTATTTTAAGGAATTGGCTCACATATTTGTGGAGGTTGGCAAGTCCAAAATGTTAAAGCCAAAAGACTGGAAACTCAGACATAATTTGATTTTGTTGTCTAGAAGCAGAATTTCTTCTTTCCCAAATAAAGTTCCCCTTTTGTCTTAAGGTGTTCGGCTGACTGGTCAATGCCTATTCACACTATTAAGGGCAACCTCCGTTATTTAAAGTCAACTAATTATAGATGTTAACAACATTGATAAGACACGACCATGATAGTACGTAGGTTTGGAGTGGGATTGCCTAAATATGTGCAAAGAACAGCCAGGGTGACACGCAAAAATAACCACCCCACCTTTCCATTGGTAAATTCTGACTGATTAAATTTCGTAGCCTGATGTCGTAATGGAAATGGTCTGTTTGACATTTCACAGAGTACCTTGCATAAATGATATAAATGATGGAATTTATGGAGAAAATGATTATTAGTCTAAATCCACCAAACTGTTTTGCATGTCTTCCTTTAAAGACTTTTCAGCTACCATTTCCTACTTATTTCTCAGAATTGTGAGTATGTGGCCACACATACTCACTTTACCCATATGTGTAAGCCTTGTGAGTAAAAAGAAGTATCATGAGAATGGAAACTGGAAAAGCACATGTCTTCCAACCCCGTCAATTTATAAAGGAAAACTTTAATGGTCTCTGACTCTGTGGTTCACGTAGATGCGGGGGTACATTTTCCTTGTTCTTGCAGAGTTTTGCCATAATTAAATACTTACTCTGTAGTGGGGTGAATACTGTATCTCCACAATTCATGTCTATTTGGAACGTAAGAATGTGGCCCTGTTTGGAAGTAGCGTCCTTTTATGTGATTGAGATGAAGTCATTCTGGGTTAGAGTGGGCCCCACGTGTAAGGGGAGAAATGGCGACAGCGAGGAGAGCTTTCTGTGAAGATACAAAACACAGAATGAGATGGTTCCATACAGACAGGGGCACAGATGGGAGTTTCACTGTCAAAAGCCAACGCCAGAAGCCACCAGAAATTAAAGGAGGCAAAGAAGAAGTTTGCTGGAGACGTCAGGGGAAGGACGGTCATTTTGGACTTGTAGCTTCCAGATCTGTGAGATAATGAATTTGTGTTATTTTAAGCTGCTTTGTTTGTGGTCCTTTTGTATGTTGACAGCAGGAAACGAATACCCTCTCATTACTCATAACAGTTGGAAGTTTCTCCACATTCCTTGCGTTACTTTAGAACAGAACTATTCACAGAGAAATCTCAACTGGATTGTGTTAAATCTAAGAACTATTGGGATGGTTGTGTCTATAGAGAGGGAAGCTTCTCTTGAGTCTTCTATAATAGAAAAAGTAGTGGCGAGGATGATGCTCTCATTTATACTTGTTACAGAGGAGGGGCTTTTTCAGAGGGGTATGTTGAAAACCCCTGTAAGTTGAATTTAGTTGAACTCTACTGAATCTAGTCAAAACTTCTATCCCAATCCAATTTGTTTTCCCCAGAGAATTAACTGACCTAATCTGGTGTGTGAAGTGCAGTAAGTCACTTCTGTGAGAATACGAATGAGCAGCCACGGCTGTCAAAGACGTACCCTCCCAAAGTGTGGTGCTCAATTTAGAGCCATGCTGCAACCAAAGACTCATTAAGCTGATCTAATTAAATAAAAACAATAACCCAAATAATTAAGGACAAAGTCATGACCTTTAATGATCCCTTAGCTTATAACTGATACGAAATGAATTTTAATTACCTCTAATGGTTTATTGTATACCTAAGGTATGAAGCAGTTATAACCTGCCCAAAGGGAGTCTCTAGTTACTTTTATACATTCAGTACCCTTCTGGGAATCAGTATTAATTACTCTTACACAGAGACAAAAGTATATAAAGTTCTCTAGGCGTTTTCTGACAACTGTCAGCATAAGTGTACATAAAATTTTAATTGTATCCTGGGTGGTTTCTAATATAAAATTATCCTTAAGAGCTTTTAGGAGAAACTTAAACTTTACTTGCCATGAAAATAAAGCTTAATAACTAATTATGTTGTTCAGGCAGCACATGTTACATTTAATTTATGTGAATAGAATTGACAGTTTGATGTATGATTTAGAGATAATTTAATTTCCTAGTAAAATTACTAAGATTACAAAAACAGTACTACAATGTTATGTGTTTATATGAGTCTACAACTTGTTTTCCAGTATAGTTGCTTCAGGATTATGGGGATGTGTTTAAATACCTTTTCCCTCCAAAATACAATATAGTAATGTTCAGTTTTATTTTATCTATCTATCTATCTATCTATTTATCTACCTACCTACCTACCTATCGAGTTCACTCTGCCTCCTTGGGGTTGAGTACCCTGGTATTATCAGAACTCACAGCAATCCCAAACACTTGAACTCAAGAGAGTCTTGCCTCAGTCCCCCAAGTAGCTGGGACTACAGGCACTCACCACAATGCCCAGAGAATGTTTCCATTTCTTAGTAGGGAAGCGGTCTTACTCTTGCTCAGGCTGGTCTGGAACTCCTAAGCACATGGAATCTGCCTGCCTCAGCCTCCCAAAGTGCTAGGATTACAGGCTAGAGCCACCGCACCTGGCCTATTCAGTTTTATTTAGAAAGCTGTTTAATAATACATTGTTAACATTCTAAACTTTTTGTACTATCTTGGGTATTTCTTAGAAATGAATTTCAGAGAGGCACCAAGGCAAAATAGTAATAAATACTAACCTGTTTTTGTTTATAAGAAGTAACTAAATGATATTTACTAGTTATGTATTACTGCATCAAAATAAAACAAAACAAATAAAAGCCCCAAATTATGAATTAAAGCAGCAACCATTTGTTTACCTTCAAATACTATGAGTTAGCAACTTGGGCTGAGCTCAGCTGAGTGATTCTTCCAGCCATGGCTGCGTTCTGTGACTATATTGAGCACCCAAATGTGTGACGGATTAGCTGGGAGATGACTATCAAAGTTAGACTCAGCCAAGTCTTTTGTTATTTCTCTATTGGCTGAGGTGATACATATACGATTTTATCATCCTATAGGCAAGCTGAGGCTTGTTTGCATGGCAGCCTTGCCAGCTTCTGGTGATAGAGTGACAGTGGAAAAGGCTTCCTGAATTTTCAGGTCAGAAGTGATACAACTCCATTTCTCACACACTCTGCTATTTGAAGCAAGTTACTCCCCCATCAAGAGACAAAGTGTAAATAAATATACTATATACACATATATTAATGGAAGAAGCTACCAAGTCACAGTGCAGAAAAAAGAAGTGATTATGGTGTAGGGTGGACAACTGCGGTCATTTTTGCAGTTCATCACAGGGTAACAGAAAAGGCATGGTTTAATGCCCTGTACAAAGATTCTGAGTTAGTTGGTCTGGAAACCAGTTCAGTAATATTCCTTGACAGAAAGAGTACGTGACACTTTGAGTACCAATGCTTCAGTGAAGTAGAGGCAAGTAACATTCTTGTTAAGTATTAATTACCCCACCAATAAAATAATTAGTTAAAGTTAATAAATTCTAGGTATCCAATTATGCAGTTCTAGATTCTTCAGTTATGTAAGTAAACATTTCACATTTAATCAAATATTATTAAATACTGTATTATACACAGATTTTTAAAAGAATCTCCCCATTTACATAAAATAATTTATATCCCTTATAAACATATTTTCCTCACTCTAGTCAATTATTTTATTTTATGCTTATAAATTAATGGGACAGTTCTAGAAAAATGATGTCCCAGTCTATAAAATTTCAAAGTAATTGATCTTCTTAGTTATAAAACTCTTATGTTGCCTAGATGATAAAATTTTTACACTTACAGAATTTATTTCCGTTTTGTATTTTGATATATGGCATATTTCAATTCATATACTTCATATAGAACGTCTTTTTTATTCAATCATAACGATGTACATTACTGCATATTATAGGGTACAAGGTGCTGATTTTATATAATACAAAAAAAAAAAGAAGGACAAGTTCGTGGTTGAGGTGTGTCCTAATTTTTTTTTCTTCTTTTCTCTTTTTTTCACAAAGGACAAAGAAGAGACTTGCATAGTATCAACCCTGGAGTGTGGCTCTTAGGAAAGTTCCCTAAGGAGGTTCCATTTGAACGAAGTCTTACTGATGAGGACAGGATGTCAGGCTAAGGTTTAAGGAGGGTGAAGCGAATAGTGAGAAAGAAAGAAAAGATGAAAATACTCAGTTTCCACAGAGATGTGGTGGCCAGGGTGTCAGGAAAACCAGGAGAAATGTGAAGCTAAGACTCTGCGCCCAAGGCCCTTGGAAACCACATGAAGAAATTTGATGTTAGCCTTTGAGAAATCCAGGGATTTTTAAGGAGATAAATAGTAAAATTTTACCAAATCTAGGTAAATGATGCTGATATCGGGGTTTGGACGGAGGGAGGAAGGAACCTGTAAAATCCTGATATAATCAAAAATAAAGAGCCCATGGAGTCAATTCAGCCTTGAGAAGATAAACTTGAGTGACAAGAAAGAGGTTGTAAACTTTACAAGACTAAGAAGTGCCCATTAGTAGTAAAGAGATCCATGGTGACTTCAACAAAGGTAGTTTGAAGTAAGGTGTTTAGTAAAAGTTGTTAAAGAAATGGAAGTGGTGGGTGAAAACTATTCTTTTCAGTAGTTCAGAGAAAAAGAGAGAAGAATTTTATTTTTAAGACGTTACTAGCAGCTTATTAGATATTTAAATATTACAGCAGGTCATAGGCCAACATAGATATATGTAAGCACAATTATGTTTTGGTTTTATTTGATAGTTTTAGAAAAATGAAATACTGTGTTGAAAATATAGATTTTGATGTATGTGAATGTATGATTAAAAGTTTTGTTTATATTTTATTTAATGGTTTTAAAATCAGAAGATACTGAGTGGAAAAGTACATTTCTCGCTGAATAATATAATTTTTGTCAACTATTTTGCTGAAAAGAGCCTCTTATATTCCCTAGAGAGAAACACACTCCAATTCAGACCGGAAGCAGAAGTCATCCCCTGTGTGCTAGTTAATTTGTATGTTTACTGGCCTAGGCCACATTACCTAAGTATTTAATAGTCATTATTTTGTTTTTTTTTTCTGTGAAGATACCTTTTAGATGAGATTCACATTTAAATCAATTGACTATGAATAAAACAGATCACCTTTCATAAAATGCATGGACCCCATTCAACCAGTTGAAAGTTCTAATAAAAATAGATTGACCTACCCCCAAAAGAAGGAAGTCTGCCAGCAGATTGCCCTTGAACTTGAATTGCAAGTCTTCCCTAGTCCCAAACCCACCACCCTACTCTGCAGATTTCAGGTTTGCCAGACTCATTGCTTCCTTTTATCTGCAGAACTCTTACTAAAACACCACCAAATGTGAATAGTGAAGGATTTGGAAATATAATTCAGTAAAAGGCTTCATTCTGGTAAAAATAATTTCCTTGAACTTTTTAGTTGTAGACAATGTTTAATGAACATTTGCGTACAAAAAAGTATTGCAAAGTATTAAATAACAATCTTCCAGTGGTATAATCTTTTTGTAGCTGATTTTTCACTCCTAATTGCTTTCTATATACACATTTTAATTGTTATCTCATCACCTTTATTTCTGTTTCTCTGAATAATATGCAGGAAGCGATAGCAACAAACACTAATTATTTGAAATATAAGGGAAACATTTGCACTGTCTGAACATCATTAGCCTGGATTTAAAGAGTACTTTTGTCACTGAACTAGAGGCCAAGGTAACTCTAATGAAAAATGTGAAGAAAAATACATTTTACCTTATTGTATTCCTTATTGTATTTTTGGTTTCCCAGTGGCCTTATCAAACAGCATATTAAGATACAAAAAGTAAAACAAGAGGAAGAATTCACAGTAAATATCTTAGAGGGCCCTTTCAGTGCTAAATGAAGATTTTACTAAAAAAGCTTTTATGTTGGATGTGAAATAAAAAAAATATTTATTTCACTTTGGTCACTAAACTACCCAGAGCTAGAAGACTTCCTATTCAGTGACTGAGACCAAATGTATCCTGGGTAAAATATTTATTTTAATTGCAGTAACTGTTTGAGTGATTTCTGTGTTAATCTTTACAGAGTAAATACTAAAGATGTAGCAGTATTCTGCAAGGCTTTGTGTAATTTGGCCCCTGGCTCCCTGCTTGACTTCATCTCCACTCATATTTTCTAAATTTCCCTCTGCTCCAGCTTTATGAGTCTCCTATTGTTCTTGAAATGTGCAAAGCAAATTCTACCCTCCACCCAAATATCTGCATAGCAAACTGGTTCATTCATTTGAAGTCTGTGTAAATGTCATTGTCTCAGTAGGCTTTTTATGTGATCTATCAATGGACCCCACTTTCTTTACCTGTGTATCATATACATCAGCATATGAGCACCAATTACATAAAAATATATATACTAAATGCATAGTTAATATGGATGATACAAATAGATTTTGTGTTCACTTCAATGCAAATCCCAGATCTATTCAGTGGAATGCTGTGCTCAGCCCTCGCTGGGCATAATGCATCATTGGCTGGCTAATGAGCCCTGAATACTCAGGGGTGCTCATCACTGGGCTGTGCATTTTTAGTGTGTGTAATACCTGAGCAGGTTTCTTGCATCCCCACCAAACTCATTCATGACAGCTACCCACGTGGTTATCCTCATACTTCCTAAAATAGACCTATTCTTTAGAATAATAGTGTTGAGGGCTAAATAAGCTAGACATGTACATGTGTAATTTTAATAATCTTTTGTTGTACGTCAATATATTTGAAAGACATTTGTGAGGGTTTCACCTCCTAAACAGGAATGACTTAGTCATATGAAACATGAGTTGGATGTAATTCCAAAACTTTTATTTTTGTACTTCAACTTACCTGTTTAGAGATTATAAAATCAGTGATGTATCTGCTTTTAAATGTGCACTGATTTCAACTTCAATGTGCAATTATTTTTGGTACATTTTTTATTACTATAGAAAAGCATGGGTCCATAAATCAAAATCCATACTGTATATAGGCTTTTCAAAACGTTATATTTATACATATCCTGTTTTCAGGAGTTACATCTATTATTTTTTGAAAGTTTTTGCACAATTCAATAATATTTTTTGAGTTCCTCCAAATTATTCTTTATTTATTTTAATTTTTATTTATTTATTTTTATTGTTGAAGCATACCTGAGTACATTAGTGCAATCAAGGGGTACAACATACTGGTTTCATATACAATCTGAAACATTTCGATCAAACTGTTTGACATAGCCATCATGTCATTTTCTTAGTTATTATAAGAAGACATTTGTATTCTGCATTTAGTATGCTTCACCTGAACCCGTCTAAGAGGCACCATAGGTGTGGCTCCACCATTGACCCTCCCTCCACCTATCCTTCCCCTTCCCCTCTCCTCCCTTGCCCCTTTCCCCATATTCTTGTGCTATAATTGGGTTATAGCCTTCATATGAAAGCTATAAATTAACTTCATAGTAGGGCTGAGTACATTGGATACTTTTTCTTGCATTCTTGAGATACTTTGCTAAGAAGAATATGTTCCAGCACCATCCATGTAAACATGAAAGAGATAAAGTCTCAAGCTTTCTTTAAGGCTGCATAGTATTCCATGGTATACATGTACCACAATTTATTAATCCATTTGTGGGTCGATGGGCACTTGGGCTTCTTACATGACTTAGCAAACATGAATTGGGCTGCAATGAACGTTCTGATACAGATGTCTTTGTTATAATGTGATTTTTGTTCTTCAGGGTACATACCAAGTAAGGGAATTATAGGATTGAATGGCAGATCTATTTTTGGATCTCTAAGTACTCTCCAAATATCCTTCCAAAAGGAATGTATTCGTGTGCATTCCCACCAGCAGTGTAGAAGTGTTCCCTTTTCTCCACATCCACGCCAACATCTCTGGTTTTGGGATTTTGTCATATGGGCTAATCTTCCTGGAGTTAGGTGATCTCTCAAAGTAGTTTTGATTTGCATTTCTCTGATGATTAAGGATAATGAGCATTTTTTCATGTGTCTGTAGGCCGTGCACCTGTCTTCTTTAGAGAAGTTTCCCTTCAAGTCCTTTGCCCACCCTGAGATGGGATCACTTGTTCTTTTCTTGCTAATACCTTTCGGTTCTCTGTGGATTCTGGTTGTTAAACCTTTGTCGGAGGTATAACCTGCAAATATTTTTTCCCATTCTGAGAATGGTCTGCTTGCTAAACTTACTACGTTCTTGGCTGTGCAGAAGCTTTTTAGTTTGATCAGGTCCTAACAGTGTATTTAGATACTGCTTCAATTGCCTGGGGAGCAATTTATTTCCTCATAAAATATTCACCCAAGCCAATTCCTTCAAGAGTTTCCCTGCACTTTCTTCTAGAATTTTCATAGTTTCATGTTTTAAGTTTAAGTCTTTAATCCAGGGAGACTCTATCTTAGTTAATGGTGAAAGATGTGGATTCAGTTTCAGTCTTCTATAGGTCGCCAGCCAGTTCACCCAGCACCATTTGTTAAATAGAGAGTCTTTTCCCCACTGAATGTTTTTAACTGGCTTGTCAAAGATCAAATAATGATAAGTAGCTGGTTCTCTATTCTGGTTCTTGGTTCTCTATTCTGTTCCAAACATCTACCTCTCTGTTTTTGTGCCAGTACCATGCTGTTCAGATCACGATTGATTTATAGTAGAGTCTCACGTCTGGTAGCGTGTTTCCTCCTGCTTTGTTTTTATTTCTGAGTAATGTCTTGGCTTTTTGAAGTTTTTTCTGATTCCAAATAAAATGAAATATTATTTTTTCAATATCTTTAAAATATAACAGTGGAGCTTTAATAGGTATTGCATTAAATATATATATTGCTTTGGGTAATATAGACATTTTAACAATGTTGATTCTTCCCAACCATGAGCATGGTATGTTTTTCCATTTGTTGACATGTTCAGCTATTTCTTTTCTTAAAGTTTCATAGTTCTCTTTATAGAGATTTTTCACATCCTTTGTTAGGTAAACTCCCAAATATTTCATCTTCTTTGGCACTACTGTGAAAAGTATAGAGTCCTTGACTGAGTTTTCAGCTTGGCTGTTGTTGGTATATAGAAAGGCTACAGATTTATGGGTGTTGATTTTGTAGCCTGAGACATTGCTGTATTCCTTGATCACTTCTAAAAGTTTTGTAGTAGAATCCCTGGTGTTTTTCCAGATATACAATCATATCATCTGCAAAGAGTGAAAGTTTGATCTCTTCTGACCTTATGTGGATGCCCTTGATCGCCTTTTCTTCCCTAATTGCAATGGCTAAAATTTCCATTACAAAGTTAAAGAGCAGTGGAGGTAATGGGCAACCTTGCCAGGTTCCTGATCTAACTGGAAATGGTTTCAATTTAACTGCATTCAATACAATATTGGCTGTGGGTTTGCTGTGAATGGCCTCTATCAGTTTAAAAAATGTCCCTTCTATACCAATTTTTTTAAGTGTTCTGATCATGAAGAGACGCTGGATATTGTCAAGAGCTTTTTCTGCATCAATTGAGAGAATCGTATGGTCTTTATTTTTTAATTTATTTATGTGCTGAGTTACATTTATAGATTTGCATATATTGAACCAGCCTTGAGACCCTGGGATAAAGTCCACTTGATCATGGTGTATAATTTGTTTGATGTGTTGTTGGATTCTGTTTGTTAGGATGTTGTTGAGTATTTTTGCGTCAATATTCATTAGTGATATTGGTCTATAATTTTCTTTTCTTGTTGGGTCTTTCCCTGGTTTAGGGATCAAGGCGATGTTTGCTTCACAGAATGTGTTGGGTAGTATTCCTTCTTTTTCTGTATTTTGAAAAAGGTTTAGGAAGATAGGTACTAGTTCCTCTTTAAAGGTTTGGTAGAATACTGACGTGAAGCCATCTAGTCCTGGGCTTTTGTTTTTAGGGAGATTTTGTATAGTTGATGCTATTTCAGAACTTGATATAGGCCTATTCAACATTTCCACTTCATTCTGGCTAAGTCTTGGTAGGTGGCGTGCTTCCAAGTATTGATCAATTTCCTTTAGATTTTCATATTTCTGAGAGTAAAGTTTCTTGTAGTATTCATTAAGGATTTTTTGAATTTCTGAGGGGTCTGTTGTTATTTCGTTTTTAGCATTTCTGATTGTTGAAATTAGAGATTTTACTTTTTTTTCCTGGTTAGGTTAGCCAAAGGTTTATCTATTTTATTGACCTTTTCAAAAACCAACTATTTGATTTATTAATCTTTTCTATAATTCTTTTGTTTTCAATTTTATTAAGTTCTGCTCTAATTTTGGTTATCTCTTTTCTTCTGCTCTGTTTGGGGTTAAAATGTTCTTCCTTCTCCAGTTGCTTAAGATGTCCATTAAGATGTTAACTTCCTCTCTTTCTGTTTTCTTGAGGAAGACTTGCAGTGTTATAAATTTCCCTCTTAGGGCTGCCTTTGCTGTATCCCAGAGGTTCTGATAATTCGTGTCTTCCTTGTCATTTTATTCCATAAATTCGGTAATTTCCTTCTTAATCTCATCAGCATCTATCCTTCAGCATAATCATATTTAGCTTCCATGTTTTTGTATGAGTATCCATATTCCTGTTGTTATTGAGTTCAACTTTTATTCCATGGTGGTCTGAGACGATGCAAGGAATAATTTCTATTCTTTTAAATCTGCTGAGGTTTGACTTGTGATCTCGGATGTGATCAATTTTTGAATATGTTCCATGGGCTGATGAGAAGAATGTGTATTCAGTTTTGTTGGGATGAAATGTTCTGTAGATGTTTGTTAAATCCAAATGTTGAATGGTTAAGTTTAAATCTAAAATTTCTTTGCTTAGCTTCTTTTTGAAAGATCTATCCAGCACTGCTAACGGGGTGTTATAATCTCTGACTACTATGGAGCTGAAGGTAATCAAGTTGCTCATGTCTGTTAGCATTGCTCTTATAAATTGAGGAGCATTCTGGTTGGGTGCATAAATATTAATAATTGAAATCTCATCATATTGAGTAGTACATTTAACAAATATGAAGTGTCCTTCTTTATCCTTCCTTATTTTGGTTGGTTTAAGGAGTATTGTATCTTTGAATAGGATTGCTACACCTGCTTTTTTCTGTTTTCCATTTGCCTGAAATATAGATAACCATCCCTTCACCTTGAGTCTATATTTATCTTTTAAGGTAAGATGAATGTCTTCTATGCAGCAGATATCTGACCTGAGTTTTTGTATCCAGTCAGCCAACCTATGTCTCTTTAGAGGACAATTTAAGCCATTCACATTTATAGAAAATAATGATAAATCTTTAAAAAGTCCAGTGGAAATTTTTAATCCTTTCATCAATGTAGATGTTGGAATTTGATAAAAATTTTCTGGGTGAGTTTACTTTTGTGAAGGATTACGCTGGTCATTATGGAGAATAGGTCTGAGAATATCCTGGAGAGCTGGTTTAGTTATAGCAAATTTCTTCAATATATGGATGTCATTAAAGTATTTAATTTCTCCATCATAAATGAAACTCACTTTAGCTGGATACAAGATCCTGGGTTGAAAGATATTTTCTTTTAGGAGATTAAAGATCGATGACCATTCTCTTCTAGCTTGAAAGGTTTGATCAGAGAGATCTGCAGTTATTCAAATATTCTTCCCCTTGTAGGTAATGGATTTCTTATGTCTAGCTGCTTTCAGAGTTTTCTCCTTCATTAACTTTAGTGAAGTTAATTATAATGTGCCTGGGGGATGACTTATTCGGGTTGAGTCATGCTAGGGTTCTGAAACTGCTAGGGTCTGCTATCTGAATTTCAGAATCTCTTGGCATGTCTGGAAAGTTCTCTTTCATAATCTCATAAAGAAGAGACTCTGTCCCTTGTGACACCACTTTATCATTTTCAGGTATCCCTATAAGGCGAATATTGGTTTTCTTTGAGTTATCTCAGAGCTGTCTGAGAGAATGATCCATTTTTGCCTTCCATTTCTCTACCTCTTTGTAGGTTTGGGAGCGTTCAAAAGCTTTGTCTACCATGTCAGAAATCCTTTCTTCTGCTTGCTCCATTCTGTTACTGAGGGATTTTACTGTGTTTCTCAGATCTTTGAGGGCTGCAACTTCTTGTCTCAATATGTCAAAATCTTTGGTCATTTTGTCTTTGAATTCGTTCAGTTCTTGAGACATCTTTTGGATTCTTGCTTGAAATTCTAGTTGCATCTTTTCCTCCATTCTCTATTTGCTATCCAGTTTCTAAATTCGATTTCTGACATCTCAGCCATTTGTTTATGCATGGGATCTTGTGTGGTGTCTGCCTTATCATTCCTTGGGGGAGTTGATCTGCTCTGATTATTCATATTGCCAGAATTTTTCCATTGATTCTGTCCCAAGATTATTTTTTGCCATTTCCTCAGGCCATGCTAAGAGTTGGGGAGGTGTGTCTCCAAGATTGGACCCTGGCAGATCACTCTATTGTTGGAAGACATTTGTAGGAAGTGACTAGTGTAGCTCTTCTGGGGCTGCACCAGAAAAGGAGTTTTGGCTGTGGAAGCAGCTATGTAGTAAAGCGTGTCACACACGGATCCAGAAGCAGGGCTGGGGATGGTGCCCATGGTTCTGGCAATGCCTGGCTCCCAGTGGCTATAGCAATGAGAGTGCGTGGCTCCAGAAGTCTCTGGTCAGGCAGAGGGCTCCACAGAGAGGTTTGGAGGGCATTGGAGGGAGGGCCCGGTGTTGTGAGACTTCCTGAGTCCCTGGCCAGATGGACAGAGCTGGTGAGGAAGCAAGCAGGGCACTGGAGGAAGGACGCGGGTTATGCAGCTACCAGAGACCCTGGCTTGGGCAGCACTGGCCAAGGCAGGCTTGGGGGTCTTGGCAGTGCAGCCTGCAGTGGAGTCCCGTGCTTTTGCAGGAGTCCTTGGTGTGGGGCAGGCCTGGGTGCCAAGGCGGCACGGCACACAATGGGTTTGCTCACTCCTGTTGGAGACCCTGGCAGGGAGCAGACCTTGGTGCTGAGGCGGTATGGCCCTGGGCAGAGTCGCTCACCCCCGCCACAGTCTCTGCATTCGGGCGGGCCTGGGTCCCAAGCTGGAGCAGCATGTGGCAGGATTGTACACTGGGGTTCCTGGCTGTGGCTGGCTATTGGGGAGGAGAAGGCTCGGTGTGGACCCTGGAATCCTTTGCTGGGTGAGGCACTTGGTCTAGCAGACAGAGAATTGTGGTGCTGCTTGAGAACCCCCTCCCACAGTCTCAACAGGGGTTTGGCTTCTGGTTCATCAGGTAAGGGGAGAAGGGTGTACTGGAAGTTCAGAATGGTTGGGAAAACTTTAGTTCAAATTTTCTGCCTAGCGAGGGAGTGTTCAGAGTCACAGCAGGGGAGTAATCCCCACTCCCCATAGCACTCTCCTGTGGGGTGGGACAAGACGTCCACAGTTCACTGTTCATCTGTAGAAAACCCGCAAGAGTAAACAAAGAGAAAAAAAGAAAGGAAACAGAAAGCAAAAAAGGCCACATCTTTCTAGGGGGAGGGGATGGATACTTATCCTTTCAGATGAATTTTGTACCTGAAGCTTGCTTTCTTGGAGTCACAACTTGCCTCAGCAGAGGTGATCTGCAGCTATCACTTCTCTCTCGTCTGGGCTCCCAATCTTCAGCTCAAATGGGCATTTTCTGCACTTTATTCTTCTCCTTGGTCAGGAATCTGTCTCAGGAGCTGCTTCTAGTTGGCCATCTTGCCCCTCCCCCAAATTATTCTTTATGATTTGTTCTTGGATTTTCTAAAACATATATAAAAATATTGAGACTTTTTTCACTTGTCAAAATTCACATGGAAAATAGAAAGAAGAGGCTTCCTTTTGTAAGGATTTAATATTATAATACATGGGAAATATTTTTAAGATAGTAAAATAAGAACACAAAGAAATTTTTCTAAAAACCTAACAAACAGGCTTATTTTTATGTTGAAAGAAATTGTATATACTAATATTTGGGTTATTATTATTTTTTTTTATTAATTCTCACCTGCATGGTAGAAAAGAAATAACACCAGTTAAGGAATCAGAAGACCTATGTTGAAGTTCAACTGCCATACTCCCTGAAGCATATGAGAACTTGGTTAAGTCAACTAATAAGCTCAAAGATCATATAAAATCCAAATAATTCCTCTTCTGTAACTGTACAAGATGATGAGAACAATCAAATGTGTGTGTATGTGTGTGGGGGCATACACACAGTTCTTAAAGATCCAATTTGATGAATGATTTCCTCATTTCACTGTTATCATTATCAATATAGCTAGGGCTTTTCAAAAAAACTTCAGAGCTTTATTCTTTAAAACTTTTTTCTGGTAAGTAGCATTTTGTTCTCGGGAGAAACCATTCGGTTATAGTCCTATTTCTACTCTATAGTAGGGGCTGCCAATGAAGGAACCATATAGCTGTGAAAAAAGTAGAGAGCGTGTTACCTAAGCAGTGTCAATCAGAGAACTACCTCAGCTTATTTTAATTAGACGACTGTAAAAGAAAAGTGTTTCCTGCGATTTGCATCTAGAATCCTTTGGGAATCATAAAGTCTGCTTTCTAGATAGCCAAAGGGACTTTTTAACTGCTACATTTTCAACCAAGTTTGGTATGAAATTCTGACACATCATAGTTCAAAATCAGTTGGTACTTTACAGTAAAGTGGCATCAATTGTCACATTTATTGTATTTAGGATTATTCCTGCTATTACTCTTCTCACATATGGATATTAGGGGAATGAGCAGAAGTGCTAGAAAATAAAGCAAAACTACCAGCAATGTTATTCTAAGAGAGTTTCAACAAGCATATCTGTGATTGTAGTAAAGTCTGTTGGACTTAAAGAGATGGCAACAATATTTGGCTTCTTTTTCATTTTTCTAATTTGTATTGGTTAAGGGAGAGCATTTCATTCCTTGTATAACTCAGAAACTTGTGGTAAACTGCTGGAAGGGAAACCAGGCAAACTCAGAAAACATTTAGAAACATTTCTTTCATATGAATTAATAATTTAATGTTTAAATTACTTTCCATTTTCCAATATTTCATGTTTTAAAGAATGTAATTTACATACTGTTCTGTTACCTTTGTTTTACTTTTTTGTTTTCCTAATTAAAATGTCAAAAATTTAGTTGTTCGCCAATTTGGTTTCCATTCATGACACTTGAACACTCAAGATTATAATCTAAGGACTTAGTAATACTTCTTTATTACAGAGACATTTAATACTTTGAGGGTCAGGTGTATTTTTATATATTAAAGCGAGAAAACAAATGAGCCACTGTTTTATTATAAAGTATGCCTGGCAGGTATTAATAACTATAGCTTTTGTCATACTTGACAAGAGCTATTTTTGCATTTGTTATGAATTTCAGAATCTCTAACAACAGATTATGCTGCCAGTATTCATAAGGGTACTAAAACGGCTGTCAGCCCAGAAGTCTGCTGCATTCATTAGACAGTCATACAAGCCAAGAGTCACCAGTCAGTATAGCTTACAGGAGAAAATGTGCAACTAAGGCCAGGAGAAAGAAAAAGAGCATAGGAGAGAAAAAGGAAAATAAATATGCAAGAAAAAATTGACTAAGGCGTCTTCCAGAACTGAATGTTTTTTTACCTCCCTTTGCCCCTCAAATTAATATGTTGAACCCTAATCCCCATTGTGATGGAATTAGGCAGGAGGGCTTTTCAGATTTAATTATATCATGGGGTTAAAGCCATCACGAGTATGATAGAGATCTTGTCAAAGGGACTCCAGGGAGCACTCCGGCCCTCTTTCTGCCCCTGAGGATTCAAAGACAAGTGATTAGTCTGCAACCTGGAAAAAGACCCTCACTAGAATCTAACTATATCGACGACTTGTTGTAGGACTTCCAGTCTTCAGAATTGTGAGAAATAAAATTTTGCTGTTTGTAAACCGCCAAGGCTGTGGTACTTTTTTAACAGCAGCCTGAACAAAGACAGAATCCTAAATAAACAAGCAACCAAACAAAAGAGAAAAACAGAAAAGCAGCTGCTCATCTTTATCAGACTAGAGATTTCACACTTGCCTAACTTTTTCACAGACACACACACACACAAAGAAAAATTAGCACGACTTCCTAGTGAAGAACTTCTATCTTCTATGTTACATAGTTATAGTGGAGCGACATTAGACTAAGACTGGCTGAAATTTTTTAATTGAGAATTCATCTGGTTCACTCTTGAAAGTGGAAATCTCAATATGCATTAATGAAAGTAGCACTTCTTTTTTTTAATTTCAAAATATAAAGATGTTACAAATGTTTTTGTCACATGGGTATCTTGGGCAATGCTTACTTATGTCAGAGCTTTAAGTGTGTCCATTGCCAAAATAGTGTTTATTGTACTCAAAAAGTACATTTTTACTGTTACCCCCCTTCTGGGATTCCAACATCTTTACATCTCTTTGGATCCATTCATGTCCAACATTTACTTCCAAATTACTAGATAGTGCATGCGATATTTTTTTCCTATTCTTGAGATACCTGGCTCAGGACGATGGTCTCCAGTTCCATTCAAGTTGCTGAGAAGGACATTGTTTCATTTCTTTTTATGGCTGAGTACTATACTTTTTGGGGTATGTATGTGTGCACACACGTATGCAATATTTTCTTAGTTCATTCATAAATTGATGGACAGTTAGGTAGATTCCACATCTGGACAATTATGAATTGTGCTGTGATAAGCGTTTGAGTGCACGTGTCTTTTTGATAAAATAACTTATTTTCCTTTGGGTAGATGTCCAGTAGTGGGATTGCTATATCAAACGTAAGTTTACTTTTATTTATTAGGGGAACCTCCATACTGTTTTCCAGAGGGGTTGCACTAATTTGCTATCCCACCGACAGTGCATAAGCAACTCTTTCTCTCTGCATCCATGCCAGCCTTTATTGTCTTTTTGACTTTTTAATTGAAAATGCACTTTTAAAAACAGCTATAAGGAAAAAAATGAGCAAAAACAAAGTGTATTTGTTGCACTGACGATCATTTCAGAGTGTTATTTTCGGTTTTATTTTCAAATCATCTGCTTGGATTTCTACCCTCCACAAACATGTGGCTCACACAGAGCTTTTGAGGTCATCCAATCACATTAAAATTGAATTCGATGAAATAAATTTAATTTATTTGATTGTTTTTGCTCCTTCTGTGACTTTAGATTTTGCTGTTGGTATAATTAAACATGGTATTAGATTCATCAGTCAATTAATAAGGTAGGTGGATAGCCTGCAGAATGCTTGTTCGTGTCTCTCTAAGCGCATGTCTCTTAAGACTACAGCATAAACAAGTGAAAATAACACTGCAGTTAAATAAGGGCATCTTACAATGAATAAGTAATGGCATTTAGTCTCTTTGAATTCAATAGTATGAGAAATGATTTTTTAAAAGCAGGCTTTTCTATCAGCGAGTTTAAGATTGAAATATAACGGTTTAAAAAGAAATCGATTTTAGAAGTATTTTGGCTATTAAACTTTCAGAAAACTAACAAATAAATGTTTAAATTTAAAATTTTTCTGCTTTGCTAATTGTAATTGTTATAATTTGTACTGATTTGTATGGTAAATATATAAAATGAGGTATGGGAGAGTGTTCAGGAAAACACTTCTTTTTTGGTGTATTATAACTTCATTGTGGCATATTTGATCTGGCTTTGTAATAGTGGATTTGTTTTCTTAAAATTAATTTCATGTTTTAAAATAAGACTCCTAGTTTTGCTTTTTAGGGAAGTCTGTGGGATCTATGTCATTCAATAGTTAAAAATGTCTGAATAAGCTGTAATGATTCTCATATTTTGAAAATAAATATGGAGTCTATAAACCTATTTTTACACATATGGACCCTTTCAATATCTTCTGCACTTTAAGTCAGTTGTTTTATCTATTTTACATAATATCGAATAAAAAATCAAAAGTGAGTGAAATATACTGTCTTTCAAGAGATAAAATCATGCCTAATAGTATCACATGAAAAACAAAACAAAATTCCTAAATGATTATGTATTTTATAAACCCATATGGATCCACTGTTTCACTGTTATTGTAATTGTAAACATTTCTTCTAGCTTATAAGCTCATGTAGTTTTGTTCCTTTTCTTTCTCATTTCTATACTTTTCATCTTTTTTTCCAGCTATGAATTTACCTGGACCTCTCTGTAGAACTTAAAAACATATAGGTCTATACTGAAAATGGCTTTGTGGGTTCTCTGTGGAACCATTTCAGAAGCAAATGCATTTCATCACCACTCAGAACATGGTTCATAACTGAACTCAACTCAGTGGCTTCCTTATAATTCACGTTCAAGTGACTCATCAGACCCCTGATGATACTTGGTATCGCTGAAATTTTCAGTTCTCACATACTCCTTAAAATTGCTTTCTCTTTTTTATATCACAATAAAATCATAGGTTTTGAGAAAATCAAAAAATGAAAAATATCAAACATTACA
This sequence comes from Perodicticus potto, assembly GCA_963574655.1. Taxonomy (NCBI): domain Eukaryota; kingdom Metazoa; phylum Chordata; class Mammalia; order Primates; family Lorisidae; genus Perodicticus; species Perodicticus potto. The sequence goes on along the minus strand of CAUYRH010015895.1, from coordinate 3,996 downwards.
AACATATAAAACAGAAAACAACATTTTTTCATAACTTAATCTTTCTGGTTTTAGTCTTGTGTACATTCTTAAGATTTTCAAATAGATGCAGATATATATTTAAAAGAAATACAGCTTATCATGTTGTTTGCAAGTATTTTAAAATTTCATTTAACAATTTTTAGGTTTTGTTCAGACAACTTTCACATACTATTTATTCTGCTGATGTCAATAGTTGACTACCTACCATTAGGATTAATTGACAAATGACATAAAATCATGCTAAAAAGAGAATCTTAAGTCCAGGGAACAATAATTTTTTTAAAACTAAATAATATTCATCTATGAAAATAACGAGTATACTTAAAGACAAAGATAATGTGATTTTTATGAGCATATTTATTTTGAGTGTGGTAATAGTTTTGTACTTTCTGGTTATTGTTACATATGCTTAAAGTTTGAACACACAGTACAAATTATTAGCTATGGAACGGGTTTGCAGTGACTTACTATGAAAAAATAAAAAGGGACTTTAAATCCCGTAAAGAAATAGATTAATAATCTGGAACAAACCCATCATTCTCTGGAAACAGCTGGTGCCCTTTCACCATCATTTCAAGTGAAGACCTTAGCTTTATGCTCCTGTGCCAGAAATACCATCAGCCCAGATGCCCCGAACCCCAGCAGCACTAACTGCCAGTGTTCCACTGAATATGGACACAGGACCAGCTCCTGAGGCCCACACAAAGACGTGTTCCTAAGACCATGAGATAACCTTTTAACTTCTTCATAGATGCTCTAATTCATGCATATACGCAAACTAGTACATCTTACCCTGCATAAAACATTTTTTTTTTTCAGTTTCTGGCCGGGACTGGGTTTGAACTCACCACCTCCTGCATATGGGGCCAGCACTCTACTTCTTTGAGCCACAGACGCTGCCCATAAAACAGTTTTTTTTTAAATATGGGGTCTAACATTGTCACTTAGTTCGAAACAGGAAAAATGTGAAAACCAAAGAGAATTGCTATGATGACACAGGAGTGAACTACTACAAAATAAAATGAAACAAATACATATTTTGAAAATAAATAACATTTCAATTCATTGCCAAGATGTTTTATTTAAATATTAAACTTTTGCATGTCCATTTACAGTTCATTTTTCATGTCTTATTTGCTAAAATGCACTGAATCATTTGTAAAAGTATTTGAGTCTTCTTTAGACAAATTCTATGCCGATTTATGGGGAATGCTTAATCAAAGAGATTTAGTTTGAAGATTTCCAGCTTATGAAGTAAACATAAATAACATATATTCGAATGTAAGGAAGAGGACAATTAAAGATGTGTAGAAATGTTCTTCATTCTCCAGGGAGGAAAATTGTAGTCCAAAGAATTAAAGTTAATGGGAGCTGGAAGCAAAGCCTTTAAGTTCCATTTTTATTGATATAATTGAGAATAAACACATGATGGAATTCTACCTAAACATCTAACATGTTATTTTAATGCTTCATTTATTAGAATCGATGAACAGTATTTTAAAATGAATTTAAAGTCTCAAATAAAAAATGTGTTCTTTGTTTCTCCAGGAGCTTTCTTGCATTTTACATACATAGAGAATAAAACAACCTAAATGATTTAGAGCTTAATTCAAAGCATAATTAATGTTTCTCAAAGAACCATTAAAATTTAGATGAGGCTTTTTTCCTTTTTAGCTTAAATTCTTAATAGTAAATAAACTCAAATGAATGAAAAAAACGCATACCTTTAAATTAGCTTCATAGTAGGGCTGAGTACATTGGATATTTTTTCTTCCATTCTTGGGATGTTTTGCTAAGAAGAATGTGTTCCAGCTCCATCCATGTAAGCACGAAAGATGTGAAGTCTCCATCTTTCTTTAAGGCTGCATAGTATTCCATGGTATACATGTACCACAATTTATTAATCCATTTGTGGGTCAATGGGCACTTGGGCTTCTTCCAAGACTTAGCAATTATGAATTGGGCTGCAATAAGCATTCTGGTACAGATGTCTTTATTATAATGTGATTTTTGGTTTTCTGGGTATATACCTAGCAAAGGAATTACAGGATAGAATGGTAGGTCTATTTTTAGATCTCTAAGTACTCTCCAAACATCCTTCCAAAAGGAACGTAGTAGTGTGCATTCCCACCAGCAGTATAGAAGTGTTCCCTTTTCTCCACATCCATGCCAATATCTCTGGTTCAATTTTCTGTTTTTGTGATGCACTAAATTTTTGAATTTAAGAACTCATATCTGGTTTTCAGTTTTAGAAACTGATAAATCACCAACTCATTGAATATTGACTTAAAATTTTTAAATATATTCCTTGGGAAAAATTAGCATTTTTTTATTCCTTTTATACTATTACTCATATATGTATAATCATATTTATGCTTTCTATTTTTCCCTTTTTACTATTGACTATATTAATTGTGCTCTATATTTCACTTCACTAGTACTCGCATTATCTCAGTTTAATTTAATGTTTTACATACACATTTTATATCAAGTAGATTTCAATTGCTTACTTTGGGGTCTTTTCCAAATATGGCTTATCAAGTTTACAGTTTTTCTTTTAACATTATTTTGTCCATCAAAAAAGTTTCCCTATTGTATTGACATTTTAAGCACAAATCCTATGCTCGTTATAAGCTGGAACTACTGCATGAGTGCACGTGTGCACAGATGAAAGGAAAACTCAGTGAAAATCCCCACTTGAGATGGTGGGGAAGGGGAAACTGTGTTAAACATAAGTTACAATTTTGTTCTCTTTAGTGGGAAACATCACATTTGGGATGTAGTTTATGTCTTTGTCCTTTCTACTCACTTTGTGGTAAGTTAGACAACCCACATGATTTGGCATCCTTGTACTCAACCACATTTAAGAGAAGCACTTTCCTCTTAGTTTGATTAATTTATGGATTGTTCCATAAGTTGACTTCCATACTGGAGAAGTACTTATATTTTTCTTTCAATGCAACATTGTAAGGATTCCTATTATTTTCTGAGAATTTAGCTTGCTGCATTAAAAGTTTTTGAATATTGGGTATTTTCTCCAAAAGCACAAATATCAACGGAGTACACATAAGGAAATATTGTACAAATATTTTCTGAGTCATAACATCATCTCCTAACCATGTTACTTCTTTTAGAAAACACCCCTCCTCCAATTTATCATAAACTAATAATTTATGCAGTCCAATATTTTGGTAATAAAAATATTTTGTTTTATACAAATTTCTGAAATGATTCTACTTCACTGCAGAGAATATCACCTATATGTTTCCAGATTTCCTGTTTTTTTCTATGGCATAAAACTAATATTGGAAGTATTATTTACCCGAATTCAGGTAATTTATTTTCTCACAATGTTTATGGTATTTTTGCTACAGTACTCAGATTGGAATAAGTCAGGTTTCCATCACGCTGTGACCTCACAGGGGAGAGGAGAACACTGATTTGAATTCAAGTTCTTAGCTTCAGTCACCATGCTTTCCTATACACCCTTTCCTAACTCTGTAATAATAATAATAATTTCAGTTTCTATCTTCCATTTATTCCAGAAGTTATTTTTTAATCTTTATCAAATTTTCTAATTTAGTTGGTAATTTCTTTTGTCATTTAAAATGTGTAGAAAATACCACCTTTCCAATTTCTGCTTTCATGAATGCAATGTCATATTTTAGAACTAAAAACATTTCTATTTAAAACACTTTTGTCAGGGGCGATGCCTGTGGCTCAGTAAGTAGGGTGCTGGCCCCACATACCAGAGGTGGCAGGTTCAAACCCAGCCCCAGCCAAAAAAAAAAAAACAACAAAAAAAACAAAAACAGCAGAAAACATAAAATGCTTTTGTCAGGACAGATCGAGGGAGGGCGAATTATGGGATCATACCTATGGTGCATAATACAAGGGCACTTGTCAGATTTATTCAGTATAGAGTATAAATGTCTTAACACAATAATTAAGTAAATGAGATGAGGTTTATATTAA
>CAUYRH010015890.1:0-33767 GCA_963574655.1 Perodicticus potto | reverse complement strand
GCATCACAGCTCACAGCAACCTCCAATTCCTGGGCTCAAGCGAGTCTCCTGCCTCCGCCTCCCAAGTAGCTGGGACTACAGGCGCCCGCCACAACGCCCGGCCATTTTTTGGTTGCAGCCATCATTGTTGTTTGGCGGGTCCAGGCTGGATTTGAACCCGCCAGCTCAGGTGTATGTGGCTGGCACCTTAGCCCGTTGAGCCACAGGCGCTGAGCCTTCTTTTCTTTTTTTGAGATAGAGTCTCACCATGTTGCCCTCGGTGCAGTGCCATGGCATCGCAGCTCACAGCAACCTCAAACTCTTGGGCCTAAGCAATTCCCTTGCCTCAGCCTCCCAAGTAACTGGGACTACAGGCCCCTGCCACAATGCCCGGCTATTTTTTTTTTTTTGCAGTTGTTTTGTTGGCCCAGGCCGGGTTTGAACCCGCCACCCTCTTGGGGGGTGACTTGGCTCTGTAACCATTGTGCTATAGGCACGGAGCCAGGAATGGTGTTTTCAACTTCAAGCCCTGAATGTTGCAGCCAACTAACGGTTCTCTGTCAGGACAATTTAATCATCGGGGGCATTTGCCAGAGTCTGAGACATTGTGGATTGTCATAGCTGGGAGTCGGGGTGCTCCGGTATCTTACAGGTAGAAGCCAGTGACACTGCTCAGCACCTAGCAATAGGGGACAGCCCCAACCACAGGGAGCGCACTGGCCCCAAATGCCAGTAGTACCACGGTGGAGAAGCCCTCACTGACACCGTTAGCTGTGTTGTCACGGATCACAAGTTCTATCGCTGTCCAGGCACATGCACTTGAGATGTTCCTGGGAGAAAGGGAATGGGGAGGTGGGAAGCAGACTTTAAAGAACAACTGCCAATGAGAACTGTGGGTGTTCGGGGAAGGGCTGCTTGGGGAGACAGGTACACCTGGCCTGTCCCTTAGTTTCTTCCTTTTTGTTGCACCAGTGTCATCACAGACCTACTAAGTCTTGCTTTGGGTCAGCGTCTTCGTACTTTTGCAAGTGTCAGTAGGAACAGGGTACCCAAGGTGGTAGCCCTGCTGTGGCCCAGGTTGTCCTGAGCCAGCCCCCAACCCATATGTCTGTGTGAGCCATAGAAAAGCTCCAGGCTCTGCCTAGTTGGGGGGATTCTGGGCTCCCAGTGGAGGCGGGGTTGGGGGAGGCTGGGGACAGCTGTGAAGGACACCAGGTGTGCACCTTGCTGGCACCTCTGGGCGATCGTGAACTTCTGTAGTGTTCGCTTTCTCCCTGAGAGAAGAGAGTGCAGTCTTTCTCAGGCTGGTTGTAGTCAAGGGGACACATTATTATAATGCTTGGAGCACCATGAGCTTCTATTTCCTCTATTCCAAAGTTGGGTATTGGGTCTGACAATTTGTCAGTTATGATGGGCTCTAGGAATTTGCGGCTTTCTTTTCCTATCTTTCTTTTTTCCTCTTACAGTGACTTGCAGGGCTAGTTAAATCCGTATAGTTACGTATATCTATGTATTTTTATTTTAAATCACCGTATGCTGAAAATGGCTATTTTTCGCTTTGGGTGAATGGTTTTATGAGTTTTCTGTGACCACGGCTGTAATTGGGATGGAGAGGGAGTCCCTTTTGGTTAGATGTTCGTCACCAGCCCCCGCGCTGGGGCTCCTACCCACCTACTCTGCTCTGTGCCCAGGTCTCCAGGTCTCCAGGTCTCCAGATCCCGTTTTATTTAATACATGACAGAATGCTTCACTCTTCCACACCTTCCTAGACCCTGCCCTCTGCTGACAGGTGAATTGCATGCCTTTGCATACCAGCTACTCTGCTTTCCTCAGGACGGCACAGTTTGCACTGTGGATAAAAAGCAGGAAAAGAAGAACTTACTGCTGCTTCTGTGCATAAGAAAGTGCAGTGAGCAAAGTGGGGGGGAGGGGAGACAGGGCAGAGGAAAGGGGTACACTAAATGTCTGCTGTTCTTTCCCTGCCAGTGAGCTGTTGCAGCCGCCAGAGTTGAGAAGGGGATGTTTGGGCAGGCCTTGACTCCCCACTTCCTCACAGTGCTACCTAGAGACACTTTGTGTGTACAATGTATCAGAAGGTTAGATCCTCTGCCCTGTTAGTTTCACAAACAGGACAGTCATTAAGAGTAGTTTCCCCCATGGGTTAATCGTGTGAATACAAAATAGGCTAAAAGTATCAAGTTGTTACTGTGCACATTTGTTGTAGAAATTGATAAATTCCTGCAAGTCGGTACTTCTGGGCAGTGGGCAAATCTCCATTTTACTTTGAGCCATCATTTCACTTTTTTGCAGTGTCATGGGAACTGGCATGTTTTCTAGAAGAATCCTTCTCCTGGTGTTCAGGTGCCGTGCAGTCACAATCTGTGGGAGTCCTCCCAGGTCCAGTTAGAGAGCAGGATGAGTGGCCTCCTGGAGGGAGCCTTCTCCTCCCTCCCAGGTGTAAAAATATTTTAATTTGGGAGCAAATTAAAATATTCAAGGTCAGGGAGGCTACTGTTTTCCTAGACTGGTTAAGGATGATGGTGGTTTTATGTTCAGTAAACGTCAGGGTGAACTGACAGTTATGTCTTGTGCCTGTACGCCTTGTTTTTTCCCACGATTCAAATAAGCAATATTTTGGTAAACATCGATAAGTTAGTTGCATATTTTTGTTATGAAAAAACCCCACAAAAAACAAACGAACAAAAAAACATTTCAGAAGACAGTTTGGTTGGGTGCCTCCGGATAATTCCTGGGAGTGTTGTAGTTCTCCGGTCACGAGGACCCTGTGAAGTAAGCACCAGCGATGCTCGTGGCAAAACTCAGTGTTTATTCTCGACCAGGGTGTCTGCCTTGAATTCCTCTCATTTTTTCCTATAGTGGTGGATGTAGCTGGAATGTTTCAAAGAAAACATGAGCGTTTTCTGTGCTTGTTTCCCTTAAGCCTGGAACTTAGACTATGACCCCAGATAGCCTGCACCCGGCTCTTCCCACCAGCCCCACTTGCCTAGACAGAGGCAGCCTCACGACCGTCCCAGCTCTCCAAGAACTTGAAAACTTAATTCAGGTCTCTTAAGGACTGGACCCCCAATCCTGTCTGGGTTAGCTAGAGTGAGGGTAGAAGGGCGCACTTGTCACCTCCCATCACTCACTGACTTAACCTGTTCTCATGAGGCTGGAATCTCTGTCGACACGAGGTGTTGTTCAGTTCTGTGTGAACGCCCTGGTAGATGGGAGTCGGACAGAAGGAAGCTTACCCTACGTAGTGCCATTTTCATTTCTTATTCTTTTGTTTTTAATCATAACTGTGTACATGGATGCATTTAAGGGGTTCATTTGATATACGATGTGAAATGCTTACATTGAACTGATTAACACATCCATCATAATTATTTTCTTTTCTTAATAGTTTTGAAATGTACCATTGCATCATGCACATTAGGTGAGGTCCGCCAGATACCCTCCCTCCTCCCTCCTCCCTCCTAACCCCTCTTTCCTCTCCCCTTCTACTTTCTGGACTATAGTTATGTTTTATCATTCGTATGAGTGTGTAGGTGCTTATATATTGATTTCATACTAGTATGGAGTACATTGGATCCTTTTTTCCCATTCTTGAGATATTTGGCTAAGAAGAATATGTTCATCTCCATCCAGGTAAATATAGAAGATGTGAAGTCCCTATCTTTTTCTGTGGCTCCATAGTATTCCATGGTGTACATAGACCACAATTTGTTAATTTATTCATGGGTCACTGGGCACTTGGGCTGTTTCCATATCTTGGCAATTATGAATTGGGCTGCAGTAAGCATTCTGGTGCAGATGTCTTTGTTGTAAAATGATTTTTGATCATCCGGGTATATACCTAGTAGAGGTAGGATCGAATGGTAGGTCTACTTTTAGTTCCTTGAGCATTCTCCAAACTTTCTTCCCAAAAGGTTGTATTAGCTTGCATTGCCATCAGCAGTGTAGAAGTGTTCCCTTCTCTCCGCCATTTTTGTTTCTTCAATCAATAATAACAAATGCTTTGCGATGGTGAGAACATATTAAGGCATTTTACAAGAGAAAAATTTGAGCACAGTTGAGCGGTGATTTCCATTTTTTGGTGTGTTGTGGGTAATTCTCAGTGTCAGCCTGGACAACTGTGCTCCTTCAGCTGTCCTTAATGCCTTGACAGCCACATGAAGATGAGCAGTGAGGCTGAGGGGAGGTCTTTCACCAAAAATAGTCGGTAGTGCCAGTTGTGCACACACAATTCCCAGGATCCACCGTCTTCACAGAATCAGATTGTATTGCCAAAAGGCAGTTGAGTAGGGAATTGATGTCCCTGCCGTTTGCTTCATTTAGGCGATAGAATCAACTTGGGCTCTTGCCAATCCCACGCAACTTCAGTGCCAACTGTGTCAGTAAAAACTCAAGAACTCAAAATTATAAACTTGAAAATGATAATTGCTAATCTCTGACAGTTGCAGGTCAGTCTATCCTAACCCCCCATTTGAGTAAATGCCACATTTGGTTTGCATTTCTAAGACACAGGACAGCGTCTGTGGCGCTTTCAACATTTCCAGTGACACTTCAGAAAGACCAGCCAGAGAGGGCAGCTGCAGCTGGGCCCAGCTCAGAAGTGGATGAAAATAAGAATGATCTCATGTGTCCAGTTTTTTTTTACATATACATGTGTTTATTAGGTTTCCACTTTTTGCCTTCACAAAATTAAAAAGACTTAAAATTTAATAACAGTAACAATATTTAAGATAAGGACTAGAAACAAAAACCTCATAAAGAACAGATGAAGATAAATACATTCAGAAAAGAAATCAAATGACTGCTGCAACAAAATACTGAGCATTAATAATAATAATACAAAAAAGTAACATTCACGTTGCCGGATAAGAGTATGTCTATTATAGAATGCTTCGACTCTGAGGTTCAGTATGGAGTCATCAGTTAACTTCTTATTTTTTCCCCCAAAGTCTCAAAAAATAGACAACTAATATTTATAAATAAAAATAAAAGATAATTTCAGAAAACAGATCATGCCCAATCTTATAGACAATAGAAAAAGAAGAAATACTTCAAAATCATTCTACTTTATCTGGATACACCTGATATTAAAATTGGAAAAAATATATGACTATAAAGGGAAATTACAAACATATTTCACTTATAAGTGAGGATGCAATATCCTAAACAACGTATTTCTTTCTTTGCTACTTTCTTTTTTATACATCTTTCTTTCTCTCCTCTTTCAGCCATACGCCATAGAGTGTGGTCATTGTCATCTGCCTTTTGTTTTTCCTACCATGTTTCCTACCATACTGCTTTTCTCTTTTCCCACCATTTTAAAATTAAATGTCAAACATTTTTCCAATTTTCCTTCTCTGCTATTTTTGGAATTTCTTTTAGAATTAACCCTTAAATTAAGAAAATTGCATCTTTTCTTAAAATCTAAGTTAATCTCAGTAACTCTACAGGCCTACCAAACACACAGACTGCAGAACTCTTTTATCACTTTTTTATCTTGCATACATGGTCAAGCACTTCAGTACTAATTTTATCTCCAAAATGAAATATGATCACTATTGCTGTCTATAGTGTTTATATAAACTTCCTCACATGTTTATCATTTTCTGTTTGTTAATTTTTCTATCATTTTTACACTTTCTTAAGTAGATATATTTTATCATGATGTAGCGACAACCTATTAATGGTAAGCCCTCAGAGTGTTTGTCAGAATAATGCTTTTATTTTACTCCCATTCTCAAATAATATTCTAGAAGTATAACTAATCTTAGTTAATAACTGTTTTCTTCTACTCTATGAAAATATCTCACTGTTTTTGGACTTTGTTTCCATTGAGAAATCTGCTACTTATCACATTGGCATTTCTTTTTAGGCAACTTTCAAGTCAGTGATTCTTTTATGGTTGGGAACTCCATGAAAGTCAAGGTGTTTTGCCCTTTCTTGAGAAAGCCCCAAACATTGTTTTTGGAGCTGTTTTGTCACGTGTATGTGTATTTTTCTCCCATTATGGTCAAGTGCAATTTTAACCTCACACAAACAATCTGTTGATTTGAAATATCATGATTCTTTTATGATATGAGATAATTGTATTTCTTAAAAGAGGTTAGCTTTACAGTTGCAGATTTGTGTACTATACTCAATAACACATCATTGCTTTGGAATAAGGATCAGTAAACTGTCTATAATGGACAAGACTGTAAATATTCTAGGCTTTTCAGGCCACAAGGTCTCTGGCAGCTACTCAACTCTGCATTATAGGACAAAAGCAGCTGTGGATAATATGCGAACAAATAGGTGTGGCTGTGTGTCAATCAAATTGATCTAGGCTTGATGTGGTTGACTTGGCTCTTTGGTTGGTATTTGTTGACACTGCTTTAGACAGTTCTTTACTATCTTTTCTGAGTGAAGATTCAATCAATATGTTTCTTTCAGATAAGAGAAGGCCTTGAATGTCAGTTAAGGTGCTTGAAATTTAGTTACAGGAAATTGAGAAACCAAATTTAAAATGGAAAACTCTGAGGAAGAAGAATGTTATGTAAAGTATGTAATATAACCTTGCCAAGTGTCCTTAGCTTTCTTGCCTTTCCAGTAATTAACCACTTTAAAAATATTCTCCATCAAAGTTTTCCCATGATATTTCAAATCAACAGATCATTCGTGTGAGGTTAAAATTGCACTTGACCATAATGGGAGAAAAATACACGTACACATGACAAAACAGCTCCAAAAACAACATTTGGGACTTTCTCATGAAAGAGCACAGCACCTTGACTGTCTTTCATGGAGTTCCAAACCATCTCACATTACTGAAAGGAAAGAGGAGAGGCCTGTGATCAAGTTTTTGTATTAATGTTGCTTAATTTAATGAAGAACACATAATGAAAGAAGCAAATAGTTCAATTCAAGTGAAAAAGCGTGTATATTATTATGGAACACTCTTGGTTCCCTGAAAATAAGCACCAATTTTGATAATGGATCTAGCAGTGATCATTAATGGCTGCAAAAATGATTAAGTGAAAATCTAATGGGGGGATTTATAGTGGCTGGGTCAGACTGACAACATGAACCAATGATCATTCTTTTTTCGTCACAAATTATGTTTTCTTATGTTTTAAGTAACAGAATATAAACATTTAAAGTACCATCTCCATTCTTTCTTTGAGCTCTAATGTCTTATTTGGGGCACATGCTGAAGCTGAAGATCAAGGATGATGATCACACTTCTTACCTAGTAATAAGAAATACAGCAGGCTCCTGTAGTCCCAGCTACTTGGGAGGCGGAAGCAGGAGAATCGCTTGAGCCCAGGAGTTGGAGGTTGCTGTGAGCTGTGATGCCACAGCACTCTACCCAGGGTGACAGCTTGAGGCGCTGTCTCAAAACAAAACAAAACAAAAAAAGAAAGAAAGAAAAACAACCATTCTTCCAGTCGGTCAAATATACTTCTTGCCTTTCTACCAATACCCAAACATTCACAGCTGTTCAGGAAGCTTTTAAAAAAATAAAAAAGAAAAGAAAATAACACACACAATAAGAAAACACTTAGGTAAATTAAAGATGGCAAAAGAGATTACATACCAAACACCAAGCATTCCAGATTTACAAAGAAATTGTTCTTTGCTTCTAAAAATGTTCATTCTCCTCTGTAAGAAAATGATAGCTTTTTTCTGACCAATATTAAACAAATCAATGTACTTACAGAAAATGAATGTGCTTCTCAGTGAGATGAGTGCTCCCTTTAAATGATCTTTATAGATCTCTGAAGTCACTCTCCTGTCACTTTATTTAAGTGATGGATATTCAATTCATTGGTTGTTCTTTTTTCTTTTTGACACAGAGTCTGACTATGTCACCCTAGGTAGAGTGTCATGGCATCACAACTCACAGCAACCTCAAACTCTTGGGCTTAAGTGATTCTTTTGCCTCAGCCACCCAACTAGCTCGGACTACAAGCACCTGCCACAATGCCCAGGTTTTGTTTTTGTTTTTGTTGTTGTTTGTGGTTGTCATTGCTGTTTGGCAGATCTGGGCCGGGTTCAAACCCATCAGCCCTGGTGCATGGGGCTGACACTCTAGCCGCTGAGGTACAGGCGCCTACCCTCATTGATTATTCTTAACATCACAAAAAGTTAGATGCCTGGAAACATGGTTGGATTCCTCATGATGAGGTTAGGAAGGATGCACCATCACCTATCCAGTCTTCTTGATCCCCCACATCAAACCTAACCTACATGGGCTGAAGCTCTCGGTCTGACTTTCTTTTTTTTTTTTTTTTTTTTTGGCAGTTTTTGGCCGGGGCTGGGTTTGAACCCGCCACCTCCGGCATATGGGGCCGGCGCCTTACTCCATTGAGCCACAGGTGCCGCTCTCGGTCTGCCTTTTTAAATAGTAAATACAAGGAACAGAAGAACATGTTTGTACCGCAGGGTACAACAGCAAAATCCAGCATGTGAAGAATCCTGTGGACCAAAATGTCTATTTTTTTCTCACACATCAATAGCAAGAAAAAGAAAAAAGGGCAAAAGGAAAAAATATATGTACACATCTTAAAGAGACTTACAACACACAGCAACCAAATTCAATGTGTGAACCGTGTTTGAGCCTAATTCAAACAAGCCAAGTTTTTTTAAAAAGAAAGAACATTAGGAAACAATTGGGGAGATAATTTAACTACTAACCAGATATTTGATAATATTAAGGCGCTGTTAATTTTGTAGGTGAAATAATGATATGGTGGTGCCATTAGAAAGATCTTTAGTATTTCAGACAAAATTATATGGCATCTTGACTTTGCTCTAAAATAATAGAATGAGCAAGAGGTTGAGAATTAATGGGTAAAGGAGTAAAAAAAATAATATTGGCCATGTGCTTATAACTGCTGATAACTGCTGACACTGAATGACATATTCATAGAGGCTCAACAGATCGTTCTAATTTTTTTTTTTTTTTTAGACAAAGGGTCTTGCTCTGCTGCCCAGGCGGGAGTGTAATGGTACAATTTAGCTCACTGTAGCCTCAAACTCCTGGATTTAAGTGATTCTCCTGCCTCTGCCTTCTGAGAAGCTAGAACCATAAGTGCTTACCACCATGTTCAGCTAATTATTTTTTAAATTTCTTTAGACAGTGGGTATCACTATGTTACTGAAGCTGGTCCCAAACTCCTGACCTCAAGCAATCCTCCCATCTCAACTTTGCAAGATGCTGGGATTACAGGCTTGAATCACCATGTGTAGTACTCTTAATTTTTTATATGTTTGAAAATTTTCATTGGAAAATAATGAACTGAAGACCAGGAGAGAAACGGAGAGAGCTTCTCTCTCCCCACTTGAATTCTCTCCCTCTACCGGGAGCTTTAGAGTTTTCTGTATTCTTTTCTGTAAATAAATTCTGTCTTATCTCTGGGGGTGGGGGGGTGGGGGGAAATAATGTAATGAAGAATAATAAAATACATGTATTCAAAGGAAAAAAAAAAGAAATTATGAGTCATCGAGCCCAAGCCAGATAACGGTATGCAGAAGTGTTCTTTACAAGAGACTCAGTCAGGCTTATCCTCTGAATAGGGGTCCCAGGATGTCCACGGCCTTCTAAAATTCTCAAGCTATTCCCTAATTTGTTCCTGAATAGGAGATTATTTTAATAGGAGAGTCTTTCTAAAAAGTATTAAATTATCTGCATTTTCCTGTGACTTAAAAAGTAATACGTATCTGGATCAGAAATAAATGGAAAATACAATGATTATAAAGTAGAAAATTTAATTTATAATTCCCTTATTCAATATAATATACAAATGCACACTACACATGCATATATACAAACAATGCTATAACAGAGTTATGCATACTGTTTGTAAAATAATAGATATACATATGTATATTTCAATTGTGATTACACTGGAGGGTAATAATGAAGGTACACAAAGAGACTTATTTGTGTTACACTCAGGTTATCACTGTGAATTAACTGGAGGGTCTGTTAAAACACAGATTTCTTGACACTACTCACACAATTTCAGTTTTGGCAAGTCTGAGATGGTGATCAAGAATCAGCATTTCTAACAAGTTATCAGGGGATGTCCATGCTGCCTGGGTCAGTGTGTCAAAAACTTAGAGTCACATTGGAGTCACCTAGAGGGATTTTAAAACTCCTGGGCCTCATTTAATTACCCTTGGATGAATGGGTCTAGGAACCTGTAGGCTCTAGAAGTTCCTCAGGTGATTAGAATGTGCAGTGAGGTTGCATATCACTGTTTCACACTCTTCCTATTCAAAAGCATTTATTGTGGTTGGGCTTGAGACAAAAGACTGAAAAAATAAAAAAGAAAAGTACAGCTTAAAATTAAGATCCTTGAATAGTGGCTCGCTGCCTGTGGCTCAACAGGCTAAGGCGCCAGCCATGTACACCTGAGCTGGCAGGTTCGAATTCAGCCCGGGCCCGCCAAACAACAATGACGGCTGCAAACAAAAAATGGCCGGGCGTTGTGGCGGGCGCTTGTAGTCCCAGCTACTTGGGAGGTGGAGGCAAGAGACTCGCTTGAGCCTGGGAATTAGAGGTTGCTGTGAGCTGTGATGCCACAGCACTCTACCCAGGGTGACAGCTTGAGGCTCTGTCTCAAAAAAAAAAAAAAAAAAGATCCTTGAATAGCTTCTAAAAGGAAGTTATTATTCTGTTGATTAAAAGGAGGTGCCAGGCAAGTAGGTGCCAAGATCTTCTACCGTAAGTTTAATGTTCTTTCTCTTATGCCTGGAAAGACCTGAGATTAAGATTAGTTCAAAATATGCCCTACCAACATGCATATGAGGTAATGTGTTTACCTCCTATGTTGTCTAGTTTTTCTCAGATTTATAATTTTGATTTTCATTTTGTCTTCAAGAGGTCATGTTGATCTCCTTGCTCTGACAGTAATTAATAAGTTGACAAGCAATCGCCTCCAGAGACTTCTCCTTAATATGGTCCAAGTGCTCCTTGCCATTGCATCATTCAATTCTTGCACAACCTGAATTTTCATCCATTTTACTAGGATACCACTAATCTGTCTCCCATGATAAATAATGGATTGCCGCTATCATCTAACTAAGGGATATTGCCAACCCATAAGGGGCTGTCCTAGAGCTGTGAGGTTCTTTTATCTCTGCACCATCAATTCGGTCTACATAGTGGGGATGTTTGGGTAGGGATGGGAACTGGCCAGTTATGTCAACATTTTTTTATATTGCTGCATTTTTCTTATTATTTCATAAAAGAGGATATTTCAAAAAGGCAAGTTATAGTCAGAAATTCTATAAAACACTTTAACTCTTAGGATTAAACTTTTCTTATAATGTCCAAACCTATTGTTTGACTGTCATACCTTTGAAGTTTGGTCATGTATTCAGAAATTTATTTTGTTCAACAAGGTAAATCAGTAGGCAACTGCATTACACACAGTTTTGAAATTAATTGCTTACTTGAAATAAGCAATTATATTTTTATATTTGGAATTTTTGTGACTTAAATTCACTGCTTTGGCATAAATAGCTTTTTTAGTAGCATAGACTAATATAACTTTTAGGGCAATATTCAAGGTTGTAGGATTGATATGTGTATAGTTCACGGTGGGGATTCAAGAGAAGCATTGGGTAGTACCCATGGGAATATCAGGACAGGCTTTGTGAGAGAGGTAGCAGTGGAGATGGTTGTTAAACTATCAGCTGTTGATCAGTGAGTAAGGATGAGGGGGCATTCTAGAGGTGCATAAACCAAAACAGAGCAATATATCACACAGGATCAAGGCTTGTCTCTACGGTATATGCAAGAAGGTAAAGCAGAGTATGGCAAGATGTGATGTAAATAAAACAAGATGATATTGTAAGTCACATGTAGCAGATGCTATCAGAGCCTCAACATACTCCTGTACCTTGCCCACCCCGTACTCTGACTTCCAGCTGTGCCTGAGGGCTTCGTTAGGTCTCCAGAAAGTTTCCTTGGCCATTCCTGGCAGACCAAAAGTTCCCAGGCAAGTGAGCTCCCCATCCTCAGAAGCAGGCTGGCTGGAGATGATGTGTACACACCCCAACGACCTCCCCTCTCCCTTAGGGTAACTCTGAGGTGTGAGTTTTGTAGCTTTCCCCAGAACATTCCAGCAGGATGAAGCTGTAGTCTTCCCTGCCTTCCTGTCTCTGTATCAGTTCCCTATCCCTTTACTGGTGTTCCTTGTGTTGTTAAATAAACTATCAGCAGGTGACTTCTGTCTGGGTCAGGGTCTACCACGGGGGACAGTTAAGATAAAGCAACATGATAAGGAGTGCTGGGAAGGAGTTCGGAAGTTTTAGATAAAAGTAATTTCATTGTATTTTGAGAGTTCACACTGACAGCAAGAGGACAGATGAAGTAGAGATGAAAGAGAATAGATGAGCAAGGCCAGAGAAGAGAGAATTGCCAGAGTCTAAGGAAAGATTTTGAAGACTGACTTTAAGCACTTAGTGCTGGGGTCGAAGGGTGGAGAGAGACAGCGATGGAAGTGCTGGGGAGATGTTAAACAGTGGACAGGAAGGCAGTGCAATTGAGGCTTCAAGGAAGATGGAGAGGGAACCATCAAAGAGATAGAAGAAGACCTGGAGAGCGATTTATCCTTTCAAGGGAGGAGGCAGCTCCAGGGAGGAAGAAGCACTCAACAGTTCTAACAGCTACAGAGAGATCACATTTGCAGTGAGTCTACTGAGTTGGAAAAATTTTAATCATTAATAACCTTCAAAAAATCACTTTCTATAAAATAATGAGGACAGAATTCTGATTGTAGCAGATTGAAGAATAAATGTCATGACCAAGTGGTTATGGAAGAATTTGGTTGTCAGGGTAAGAGAAGGAGAGTGACAGTCAGAGCTGGTGTTGTTTAAAGGCAGGCATGTCTTGTGCTGATGTATGGATTGCAGAGATAGAACAAGTACAGAGAAAGAGACTGAAAATTCATCAGCTGGTAGGTTAGGGTCTTTGCTCAGAAAGAGATTGGGAAAGGGTATGAAATCATGAACACAGCAAGGAATTTAACCCCATGTTGTTAAGTTAAAGAGAAATTGTTGAAATGCCAGACACATAAAAGGATAAAGAAAGCCAGGACGTTGATTTAAGAAAGATGTAATATTCGTTATCTCTTACCACCATTTATATAGGCATTTCTGAAAACTCAAATTCATGAAGAAAGTCAAGAGTGCTTGGTATAGATGCAACCCTGGGTCTTCAGCCACTTGAATACAAAAATAGACAGTGATAAATATAACCAAGGATTGGGAGTGGGGAAAGAAGAAAGCCAATTTGGAAAATGAGACTGTAAAGCAACTGAATTTCTACCATTTTTGGAAATATTGGAAAGCGTAATGCAAAGAAAATGAGTTTATTTTAAAAAACTGCACTTTTTGTTTGGCTTTGCAACTTAATGTTGATAAATTGTGTAGGTTTCAAATTAGAAAAAAAATGAAAACCACATCATGTATGGGTTCCTACTCATCATTCCAGCAGGAAACAAGTCCATGAATGCTCTAGGTTGTAATGAAATGGCTGATTACTTCTTTATATTTACTTAGTAACTTCTCTAAATTCTACCTATGATATGTACACTGATCTCTCTAACATCCACCTTTTCCTGAAAAAGTAAAACAACAAGATAAACGAAAAAAATCAAAAAACAACCCACAGCTTTCAATATTCATCCTAAATATAGCTCTGCTTGGCCTCTGCTGCAATGTACAGACTTAGCAGATTTTGGTTTTTCAGATCTTCTTTTTGGCATTTAATTTCCTGAAGTCTAAGAGACAGGCGTCTGGGGGCCTGAGAGCTAAGATGATGAACATGCAGATTTCAAGGAAATGGTTCTCTTACAGCAAAAGCTACATTTAGACCTGAGTATTTCCTCACTCTTGCCTGACTGTAGGGCATTGTAAATTTCCTATTCCTGCTAAATTCAGATAGGTTCTTTCTTATCGAAGGGGACATTTAGGGCTATCTTCTTTAGCTTGTTTTGCACGAGGCAAGATCTAATCAAAGGAATCTCCAGATTCCAGTAGTTTGACTTTTCAACTGTATTTCTGTAGGAAAATAGTGCATACAGATACTTGCAAATGAAACCAAAGGAAAATAATAATCTTTTTTTTTTCTTTTAACATTCAAAGAAGGCTTGTTTATATTTCTGGGTAATAGCGTTGTCTATGTTAGATATTGTTTCTCCATCAGTCTGAGAAAAGTTAAGTGTTTTGTCTTCTCTGGCAGTTGGAGTCTCTATTAAGAGTATGCTCATGTTTTTGAGTATTAAACAGGAAGCACCCTTCATTTCCTGAATGACTTCCTTCACTTTTTATCTGCTTGACTGAAGTTTAGGCTTCATAAAATTGGTTGACTCTCTATGGTCCAAGTAAAATAGAAGATGAAGTAATTAACCACTTAAACTATGTTAATAGTCATTCCAAGCACTTCTAATGTTGAGGACTTTCACACACTAAGTTATTGATGACAACAAGTCGGTACAGTGGAATATTGGTTATGACCCTTGCCAAGCTGAGTCATTTAGGACATGAAGTACATGGTTCAGTTTTTAGCATACAGCATTTTTAGCCATCAGAATGACTTGTATTAGTGTTGTTAAATGGCTAAACAAACAATTTTCAATCATTTTCAATCTTCAGTACCCTAAAATTGTTTGATTTTCTTATATCCACCTATATTCTAAATTGCATTTTGTTTTTTTAACGATGGCTTTATACGCAGTCAAACAACTACATGTCACTTTGCTTATAGAATGTTTTGTTGTGGTACCTGAAGTTCTCTCAGTTGTATTTAAAGCAGTTTTGTAAATTTTTGCCTTAGGAATAGAGAATTTTAAGGAATTCTGGAGAGCATCTGGTCCTAACTTTCACTCTGGAGATAAAGTAACTGAGGCCAAAAGAAGTAAACAGCCTAACGTCAAACTACTAGTCACTGGTGGTGGTAGACTATTACAAATGGCTGTATTGTTCTTGCCACCTGTGTCTTCATCCATTGGAAGGTGACTTTGAAGCTTCTTCCATCACAGGTTGGCATCTACTTTTCCATACCATGAATGTGACCTTGCAGTGTGACTTCTTTTAACTGATAGTATTCAGAGAAAATAAGAGTGCTAGCTCAGTAGTTATAGTTAACGAATGTGTAATTTATTTTATTGTACCTTTTTAAAATAGAGTACTCCAGAACATCGGCAGTACTCATAAGGATTTTATTTTTCTCAACTCTTGTTTCTAGTTATTTGTCAAATTTTCAAATGTTTGCTCTCTTTGCTTGTATATTGTGCCACTTTTTTGCACCTTCTGTCTTATAAAGCTTTCTAAATGTGTTTTTTCCTCTTCTGCTTTTGAGTTTTTAGGAACATCTTTGGCTGAGGTAGAAATTTTTACTATGCTGTTGGGCATTACTTTGTGGCACAAAGTTTTAATCCACTTAACAGCTTGCAGCACATTTATTTTTTTGGCAGGTGAGTGATACTGTCAGCTATGTCCATACCAGAAGGCAAATTGCAGCAAGGAAACAACTCCTGAAATGAATGAAAAAAATATTTTTAACCAAGGGGGAGGTCAACTTGTTGTGCGTGATAAATTTTAATTCATTGTCACCTGAAGCTATGTACATCAGCATAAGGCATTATTATATTTGCAGCACAAATAGAATCACATTATCTGACATCCTTTTTTTATTTTGGGTGATTTACTCATTCTTACATGAGAAGAAGTATGATATAAAAAATACGAGCACTGAACTTATGGTAGTATAGTGGATTTCAAATTCCAGATCAACTATTCATTCTGCTATGCCACTTTGGACAAGTCACTAAACTTCTCTCAAACCCAATTTCTTCATTATTTAGTTATTTTAGAGAAGAAGGTAAAACATGCATTTTGTAAGATGCAAACCCCAGTACCTACTTCTCTTCTGAGCTCCTTACATTTCAATTGCCTATTAAACATTTTTTGTTGTATGTCCTCTGTCCAATATCCATCTCAATATGTGCTACCCAAGCCTTCATTTTCTCCTGACTTTCATAATTCTATTAATCGGTACTAACAATTTGCCAGTTACCCAGGTTGCAACTGTCCAAAGTTTAGCTGCCCCCCTTTCTCATTTATCTCTTATTAGTTGTTCATTTGTGCACCTACCAAATGCCTACTATTGGCTCCCTTTTCTGTTGCTGTACGTCCTCTCCCTCTTTCAAGCTCACCTCTGTGATTTATTTATTTATTTATTTATTTATTTATTTATTTATTTATTTATTTTGAGACAGAGATTCACTTGGTCACACTTGGTAGAATGCCGTGGTGTCATAGCTCACAGCAACCTCAAACTCTTTGATTCAAGTGATCCTTTTGCTTCAGCCTCACAAGTAGCTGGGACTACAGGTGCCCACCACAATGCCTGCCTATTTTTTGGAGACAGGGTCTTGCTCTGGCTCAGGCTGGTCTCAAACATTTGAGCTCAGGCAGTCCTCCCACCTTGGCCTCCCAAGTGCTGGGATTATATAGGCAGGAGCCACCATGTCTGGCCTCATCTCCATGCTTTAAACCAGGCTTTGCTCCATCATATTTCCCTATTTCATTCTCTGCTTCCCTGAATTTGGCAACTATCCTAGATCTCCCTGCCTAGACCTGCACATGATTGTATCACTTCTTGCTTAGTCTGCTCTGTCAGCTTCAGGGCCTCTTGCTGCCTCTGGTAAGCAAAGCTCCTCTGTTTCTAGTCTGTGCCTGTAGGACCTCCTCTTCACTCTCGTCAGTTGTGCCATGTAAGCCAATTTGTTAGCATCCCCATTAGCATGATGGAAGAAGAGCCTCAGCCACTCTAAGTGACATTGAGATGCTGCCTAATTTTTTTTGAGACAGAGTCTCACTATGTCACCCTCAGTAGAGTGCCATGGCTCACAGCTTATAGCAATGTCCAACTCTTGGGCTTAAGCAATTCTTTCTTTTTTTTTTTTTTTGTAGAGACAGAGTCTCACTTTATCACCCTCAGTAGAGTTGCTGTGGCGTCACACAACTCACAGCAACATCCAACTCCTGGGCTTAGGCGATTCTCTTGCCTCAGCCTCCCGAGTAGCTGGGACAACAGGCGCCTGCCACAACGCCCGGCTATTTTTTTGTTTTGTAGTTCGGCGAGGCTGGGTTTGAACCCAAGACCCTCAGTATACGGGGCCGACGCCCCACTCGCTGAGCCACAGGCACTGCCCCCAGGCTTAAGCAATTATTTGGCCTCAGCCTCCCAAGTAGCTGGAACTATAGGTGCCCGCAACACTGCTTGGTTATTTTTTTGTTGTAGTTGTCATGGTTGTTTAGCAGGCCTGGGCCGGTTCAAACCTGCCTGTCTTGGCATACATGGCTGGCACCTCACCCACTGAACTATGGCACTGCCCAGATGTTGACTAATTTTAATGAACACAATTCCTTCATTTCATAAATGAGTGCCAATCATGGTGGCTCATGCTTGTAATCTTAATACTCTGAGAAGCCAAGATGAGAGGAGTGCTTTAGCTCAGGATTTTGAGACCAGTCTGAGCAAGAGTGAGACCATGTTTCTACAGGAAATAGAAAAACATTAGTCAAGCATGGTAGTGGGTATTTGCAATCTCAGCTACTCAGGAGGCTGAGGCAAAAGAATCGCTTGAGCCCAGGAGTTTGAAATTACAATGAGCTATGGTAACATCACGGCATTCTAGGAAGTGCAACAGGCCAGAGAGAGACTCTGTCTCCAAGAAAAAAAGAAGGATACTGACAATCTCATGGGGTCATTGTGAAATGAGATAACACATGTAACTGCCACAATGGAGACGTTCACAACCTAAGAGTTCTTTCAAAAGACTCTTATGGATATACTAGCATAATACCAAATTCAATATTCCACATCTGACAATTCAAAATGGGAGAAGCCAAGAAACTAATTAGGGAGATGAGAATGCGATTTGTGTATGATGATAGAATATAAAATGTGGTGTAGGTGTGTGAGTAAGTATGGTTACTCAATAAGATAGGCAGGTAGTGATTTTTTAAAATGCTATTAGGTATGAATTATTGAAAAGAGAGCAGGAGAATATTTGAGGCATGGGAAATTACATAGGAAAATGCTTAAGAACTAAGCAAAGTATGACACTGTGCTATTAGCCTGGTGAAATAGACAGGTTGGGTTTTAGGTTAAACATCATATTTAGAAAGGCAGAGTGATGATGATTATTGCAGATTTAAATTCTTGCCCTAGTAATAGATAAATAGATATGAACCAATGTTTCTAATATTATACAAATTTTACTTTCAATAAAAGAAATTCGTGTTGTTGTATCATTCTTAAAGAGGTCAGTTAGAAATTTAATGAATTTTTAAATCCTTTGATATTATATTAAACAGGTGATGTCTAAACCCAGTTTCCAAATGCATTATTTTGAATGTGAAATAATATTTGTAGAGAGAAAATTTGACTGCATTTCAGCCATCATACTTTCAAGGGAAATTTCCTGTAAATAGCATTAGTTGTCTTCCCTATCTGTGTGAATTGGGCTAGAAAATCAAAACGCATAAGTCTTTGGGATTTTCTAATCCTAGTGCTGCACATTTTGCAAATGAGGAAACTGAAACACAGAGGTGAATGTCTTTCACAAGGTCATATCTAGTCAGTGGCCAAATGAAACTTAAACTTCACTCTAGATTTTTGACCTAAATATATATATACACTAAATAAATATATATACATATATACTGAAGAACCTAGGATTAAAGAAAAAGAGAAAAGGTGGAATAATTCTACCACCAGATAGGAAGAATTGCTATAAAGCTATAGTAATTAAAATGTATAATTCTGGCACAAGGATAGACCTGTGGAATAGAAGATAAATTCCACAGACATACACACAAAAATGGTACCTTGATAGAAGAGGGTGTCACTGAAATTCAATAGGGTATTCCTGGTCTTCTCAATACTTGTGCAGGGTTAACAGGAAATTTCAATGAACAGCAAAGAAGAATCTCTACTCCCACCTTACACCAAACACAGGAATTAATTTGAGATGGAACACAGACCTTAAGTATAAAAGTTAAGTTAGTCAAGCTGTAGGATAATACATGAAGAATATCATTATGATTTTGAAATAGGTAAATAGTTCTTAACTAAGATACACACACACACCCTGCGAGGCAAAAAGAAAATGACTAATAAATTGCCTTACGTTGAAGGACTTCTGTTTACAAAGTGTTAGCATTAAGAGGATGACGAGGCAAACCAAGGATTTGGAAGAGGTTTGTGTATATATGTATTTGTCAAATTACTTAACAGAATATCAAGAACTATATGTCTGTAAGAAAAAGCAGATAACTTAAAAAATGGGTGAAAGATTTGAATTGACATATAATAACGTAAAAGTGGCTAAGAAACACGTGAAGAGACTCACTATTATTAAAACCACAGTTAAAACACTCATGCCAGAAAAAATAAAATAAAAGATTTAACTACTCTAAGTTTTTCTGGCAATATGAAGTGACTAGAATGCTCCTTCATTGCTGATGGGAACATAAACTGGTGCAACCACTTTAGAAAACTATTTGCCAATATCTACAAAAGCTACTCTGATTTTTGTACTCATACATGTACATGCACACACACATTCCAAAAAGAAATGAGTACATATCTTTATCCAAAGACATACATAGGAATAAGGGAATGTTCAGAGGAGCTTCATTCATGAAGATTCAAGTGGAGGAAAAAAACCCATTGTTAATCAACAGTAGCATAGATGGGTCAATAAATTATGAAATAGTTACATAGTAGAATACCACACTATAATAAAGTTTACCATCAGGAAATCAAGAAAAATATCTTATATCACTTCTTTCAGTCTTTAAACATTTGCTTTTTAGAAGTTTTCATCTCACAGCAATCTTTATTTTATCATAGCACACATAGATAATGCTGATGTTCTTACGGCACAGTGACATGTCTGGAATCTTCAGTCCTAGGTCCTGCCTCATGGCCTGAAGGAATCAATGTATCAGTAAAACAATATTTTGGTTTGCCCAATTTCATAAAAATACAGACAATTTTAGCATTATTAAACTACTTTAGATGTAGTCTGAGGCCATTCTGGATAACCGTGTTTCTTTCATGTCACGTATTTTTAATACTAAATTTGTACTGTGCCTAAAACAAACAGATATAAGAAGATACTAAAGCAAACAGCCATGTTTACTTCCTAGTGTCATAAAATGTTGTCAGGGAAAAGCATTTTAATTTAGATGGGAAAAATGCGGTAGTGCTGAGCCATCAACATCATGGGCTAATGTGGAATACTCTCTGGACCCAATGATGAGGTTTAATCTTGAAATCTGTTAGGTAGAAGACACTGTATTTGCTAATACCTATCTATATCTATTAGATTTAAACCTCAGAGGACTTCTAACTTTAAAAATGACAGTTTATTTTTAGTCATGATTGTATTTCTAAAAATACCTTTTGTCTTTAAGGGTAGTTTTGCCAGGTATTTTAAATATCAAATTTGTGACACTTTGTTTAAAAAGTTTAAAACCATCTTTTATTCATTGACGTTTTCTTCAAGACTTTGAAAGATGTAAGAACCTTGAGACCATCCAATCTAAACATATGCCACATACTTTTACAGACAAACTTGGGACACAGAAAATAATTTATGGTCTCTTAATCCACTAGAAATACCTTTGAAGAAATATTTTTCTTCTTTGGAAAATCTTCAAATCACTACATTCTAAGACACATTTCTTAAATTTTCTTTTCTTTTCTTTCCTTTTTTTTTTCACTATGTCACCCTGGGTAGAGTACTGTGGCATAACATCTCACAGCAACCTCAAGATCTTGGGCTCAAGTGATTCTCCTGCCTCAGCCTCCCAAGTAGCTGGGACTATAGGCACCCACCACAATGCCATGCTATTTTTTGTTGCAGTTGTCATTGTTGGTTAACTGGCCCACGCTGGGTTCCAACCCACCACCTTTGGTGTATGTGGCTGGCGCCATAACCACTGTGCTACGGGCACCAAGCCTCTTAAATTTTTAAAAAGAATATTCCTTGCCAAATTTTACTTTGGTCATAAGAAATACTGAAAACCTTTAGCAGATGAAATTTCAGAATTTTAAAAAACAACATTATTTCTGTAAACCTTATCTAATAAACATGGCCCTCCCTAGCTTCCTTTAAAGTCAGTTCTTGAAAAGGTAAGATATTTATTGTGTGTCAAAGAAATATTTATACTGTTTGAGTTTCTCTTTCTCCATCTGTTTCTCTCTCTCTCTTTCTTTGATACATAGTATCAGATGCTTAAAAATGGAATAAACACATTCTTCCTAGTACAGTATCACAAGAGTGGAAAAGCAAATATCCAATGTACTCAATACTAATATGAAGCCAGTAGACAATGTAATACATACCCACATAAAAGAAAACTCAATTCAATTCAAATTGGGGAGAAAGGGAACGAGGGAGGGAAAGAGAGGCATTAAGGGGTTTGGTGTGCTCCCACTTAATGGGCACAATGTAAGAATGTATGGCACACCTCTCAAGTGTGGGACCCAACTACAAGAGGGACTCTACCTAACAAATTCAAATATTGTAACCTAGTTCTTTGTACTCTCATATAAACCTGAAATTAAAAAAATATGGAAAATAAAAAGATTTAAAAAATTGGGATAAAATGTTACCTGAATTCACTAACAGATATGATGGCAATCCTTTCTATGAATGAAATGAAAGGTATTTTTACACTCGGTCATTTATGCTTCTAATTGTGATAATCTGTTTTGTTATAATTCATATCTTTATATCTGGCCTTTATGACATTTTGGGAATGAACTTGAGGCAATAAATATTTTCTTATTAAGCTAGTACTTACCCCTTTGCAACAAAAATGATGGTATGGTTTATGTCAAACTAACCTTAGAAAATACCACTTGAGGATAGAATGGAATCTCAGAATTGTTTACGCTATAATTTTGTGCAGCAGTCTGTAAGGTTTGAACATAAAGATTAAATTTATCTTTCTTTTTTTTTTTTTTTGCAGAGACAGAGTCTCACTCTGTCACCCTCAGTAGAGTGCTGTGGCTTCACACAGCTCACAGCAACCTCCAACTCCTGGGCTTGGACAATTCTCTTGCCTTAGTTTCCCGAGTAGCTGGTTCCACAGGCACCTGGAACAACACCCGGCTGTTTTCTTTTTGTTGCAGTTTGGCTGGGGCTGAGTTTGAACCCACCACCCTCTGTATATGGGGTTGGTGCCCTACCCACTGAGCCACAGGTGCACCCCTGAATTTGCCTTTCTTTAGATTGAAGATTTCTGGGTCTCCCACTTTAATGTTGCTATTCTCTGATCTGAAACTTTTATCAGGCATTTTATAGAGCTAGAAGGGCTTTCAACATCCTCCATAATAGAGCTTCCCAACTGGTGTGCAGTCACATGCTGATATGCCAAAAATGGCTACGAATGTTGAGATCTCCCCTCCTTGGGTCTTGGGATGGTTGGTTGGGCTGTGGGCACATTCTCTTCTGTTTGGTTGTTTGTTAGCACAGTTAAATGAAAAATATTGAGAAAGTCCAATTATATTTCTTTTGTTTTGTAGATGAGGTAGCTAAAGCCCTTTGAGTTTGGAAGCCTTTTCTACAGAGTTCCTTAGACTTGGTACTAGGTATACAATCCAGATTCCGTGGCTATTGTTCTGATGCATTTTGATCATGACAGATTCCTCTTTTCCCTCCTTTCTTACCTTGAATGAGACAGTAGAATTTAATGGCTGGTCTTTGTATGTATTTTAATTGGAAAAGGTAACCAAACTAATTCACAATAACATTTTGCTGAATTTTTCCTGGAATATACTTTATATTCATTGATATCAATTTATAAATGCTTCAAGATAGATTCGATTATCACATTCTTATAGAAATAGAAATTGACACCCAGAGAAATTAAGTGACTTGCCAAGGACTTCATAATAAATTATAGAATGCACACAGACTTCTGTCTGCCTGGATTTGAAATGTTCTTTCACAGTATCATGATAACTAACCTATTGGAATGAAAAGTAATTGTCATTTACAAGATACATGAATTCTGCCTGCAAAAGAGAGAAACAGATACAACATAGTTGATTTTCGGTAGAAGAGAGGATATAATCAAGGGAGGGAATGTGGCGCTTGTTGCAGCTGCAGTGACCAAGTTGGGTGGCAATAGATTTTGGAGGATTGGGTATCCTGGAGTAGTTTAAAACACGTCAGTGACCTTTTGCAGAAAGAAATCTTCAGGTATTTTATTGCTTTTATCCCTCAACCCAACATAGGAGTTAGGTAAATTTCAAGTTGAAGATTAGCTACAGAGAAATAAGTTCTTTAAAGATTTCAAAGTTAGATATTATAGTACTGCCATTTGATTCTACCTATGCCACCTCCTTCCATATGAGAGTAGTGCACTACATAAAAGTATTGAAAGGAATGATCTCTGATCCTAAATTGATCAAAAGTCTTATTTTATCCTTTGTTATTCCATATTTACTTCGCCACTAATAGGTGGTTTGAAGAAATCAGCTTGCTAAAAAATACAAGGACTGAATATGTGGTAAATAACTGGTATTCTTAAAAGAAATAAGTGAGAATCAGGAAAAAAGTGAGGGGCGGAGAACAGCAAATTACCATGACACCTAGATTTAGCTTTTCAGATACTATTAACATATTTCAGACTTCCCTTGGATGGATGGCTGAAGGAAAAAACACACAAAATATACCTGGGACATCCTTGTGGTTTCAGAACTTAAGAAACTCAAAGAATAATATATCCGTTCAAAACTATATAGGAAAACAAACACTCACTGAAAATTTCTCAACGGTCAAAGACAGAACAAAAATGAGCAGAAAGAATAATATGGAAGTATTAATTAAAGCACATTGTACATATAAAAGTCTATAATAAGCTCATAATGTTATGAGAGAGGGAGAGAGACAGAGAGAGGTGGCAGAGAGGAGGGAAAATGTAGAGGAGTAAAAGGAGGAGGAATAGGAGGAGAAAAATAATAAAGAAGTCAATGTATAATACTGAAAAACACATAACTGCAACACCAGTTCCTCACTCTGAAAATTGTAACCTGTCTTTTTTCCTCAATGAACTGTATTTTAGGTTAAACATAGCATTCGATAATGAAAAAAAATGTTCTGTTTACAAAATTTTTCAGTTAATTAATATGGGATGGCTTATATAATTTTCTTATAAAAAAATTATTTTATATCTCCCAATGAAGTAATTTCTTTAATTAGGATAATCAGTAGATGAAACTATGTTAGTATCTGTAAAGGAAGGAAATATTGAGTACCTTCTGAAACAATGCAAACCTGCACCTAGGAAATGTTCTTGCAAAGCATTTGGCTCAGAATCTAATTAACTTCCATTTGTAGGAGAGAGCTAATTTTCTTTTAGAGGAAATGCCAGAGATAGAAGAACAAGCTCAATGATGCACAAAGAAGCAAAAGGGAAAAAAATATCAGAATGTGATACATTTTACAGAACGTAGTTTCTACAATAATAAGTTAATGAAAAGGAAAAGAGGGAGGGGGAGAGAGATGAAAGAGAGAGAGAGAAGTTCTATATCACAGAGACCGGAGAGGCATTGACAACCAAATGTCACATATGCCACTGTTTGGATCTTGGATCAAATGAAAATATTCTTCTTCTTCTTGTCCTCCTCCTTCTCTTCTTGGTTAAGATCATTGGCCAATTTTAATTATGAACAGTGCTTTTTTAATTTTGTCACATAGGCAACCATCCCAAAGCATAGTGGTTCAAAATAACAATCATTGAGCTGCAATAAACAGTCTAGTGCAAGTGTCCTTATGATAAAATATTTTTTTTTTCCTTCTGAGTAGATGTCTACTAATGGGATTGCAGGATGAAATGCCAAAATGTGGAAACAACCTAAATGCCCACCAACCCAGGAATGGATTAACAAGCTATGGTATATATACACTGTGGAATACTATTCAGCCATTAAAAAAAATGGAGACTTTACAGCCTTTGTATTAACCTGGATGGAAGTAGAACACATTATTCTTAGTAAAGCATCACAAGAATGGAGAAGCATAAATCTCATGTACTCAAGTTTGATATGAGGACAATTAGTGACAATTATTGACACGGTGGGGGTGAGGGAAGGGGAGAGCAGAGAGAGAAAGAATGAGGGAGGGGTGGGGAAAGGAAGAGCAGAGAGAGGGAAGGAGCTAGGGGGGCGGTCCCATGCCTTTTGGGGGCAAAACATGATTGTAAGAGGGACTTTACCCAACAAATGCAATCAGTGTAACATGGGTTCTTGTAGCCTCAATGAATCCCCAACAATAAAAAAATAAATTAATTAATTAAATTAAATTAAATAATCATTTAGGAATGGGAGCAAGATGGCGGCTGAGTAATAGCTTCTGTGCAAACAGGTTCAGTGAGAATTGGGAGAGAAGACTCTAAGCATCTCTGGCCGGTGGGTTCTGCCCCAAAACTTCCCTTTGGTGACACAGGAAGTCAAAGACAGACTTCTGGACCCCATGAGAAGAACAAAAGTGGTGGAAAACTGGGAAGAGGTAGGTGCATTTGTTCAGTTGGAGGCTGTCCACAGCCGTAACCACAGCAACAGTGAGACTGCAAGCAGGAAAAGCCTTACCTGTGGGCTGTTTTGCTTTTTTTGGACTTGGGCACTTGATTGAACTACCTTGGGAGATGTTGGTGGTGTGTGTGGATGACTTTGGGCATTGTCTGGGGCCCCAGACTGAGCCGCTGAGCTGGAAAGGAACTAATATTGTTCAGCTGTGGGCTGCCTGCACAGCTATTGTAGTGGAGCTGGCCCTGTGTGTTGCAGCACCGGGATCAGCTGGGAAACATTGGGTGAGTAATCTAGTGACTGAGTTGCCTAAGGGCAGGGACTGAGACACTGGCAAAGAGTGGAGATCAGATTAATAGTCTTGGCCCTCCAGGGCATAGAGTGAGACAGGTTTTGGTGCAACTGGTGGGCAGCTATGCCAGGAGAGATCCCAGTGATAAGTGCTTTCCATGGAAAGCTTCTGCTTAGCCAAGGTTCACAGTTTGGAGTGTCTTTTAAGTGGGCTGAGGAGACATTTGTGCTCCCGAGCCTGAGTGGTCAGAGAAATCGGCAGATGCCTCCAGTCTCCATCTCATACAGCTGTATCAACATTGTGATTAACATCTCATAGCTCAGAAGATCATCCATTGCCCAGATAATATTCAGCAAGATATATGTACTGTTTGGTTTTTTGCTTTGGGGTTTTTTGTTTGTTTGTTTTTGGGTTTTATTTTCTTAATTCAACATTTTTCCTTGACATTTTTCTTGTTTCCCCCTTTTTGTTCTTTTCTCTCTCTTTTTCCCCACTATTCTAGTTTAAATGCAATCTTCCATTTTTGCCTTCTTTAACAGTTAGAATTTCATTTTTGCCAGTGTTTCTGCCCCCATTATCTGTTCCCCCCCAATTTTATCCCGTAAGTGTTTTTGCTTTTTTGTTTCAGTTTAATTTATAGTATTTTTGTCTTTCCTCTCTACCTGGTAGGGGTGGGATACTGTGTTTGATCAGGCTAGCGAAGAGCTGTTGACCTCAAGGGAAGCACCCAACCCAGCACTCCTGGAGGTTGGGGGTATTTATGGTTGGGTCATATAGTACCCTATTATACACCTATATTTCTCCTGTCTCCCTCTTTTGGTGCCTTTCTTCTTTTTGTCAATATTTCCTTTTACTTCCCCCCTTTCTTTCTATTTTTTCTTTGTTTTTAAAATCTTTTTTCCCTTCTTACTCTTCAATCTTCTCATCCTTCTTGTCCCATACCAAAAGGACTCATTAAAACTTTAGACCAGAGGCACAGTAACTTAAAGAGCAAGAAGAAGTGAAAGGAAAATTAGGCTAAGGAAACAGATACAAGAAAGCACTCATGAAGGAGAATCAGCAGAAAAATCCTGGCAACATGAAATACCATTCCAGAGCAACCCTTTCAAGGGACCATGAGGTAGCTACAGCAGAGGATTCCACCTATAAAGAAATGTTAGAAATGACAGAAGGGGAATTTAAAATACAGATGATGAAAACAATGAAGGAAATTGCTAAGAAAGTGGAAAACAATCAAAAAACAATGAAGGAAATTGCTGAGAAAGTGGAAAATAACCAAAAGGAAATCCAAAAACAGTATCAAATAAGAGATGAATGATATGAAGACTATAGAAAGGATATAGCAGGGCTGAAGGAACTGGAGCAGTCAATTAGGAAACTTAAGGATGAAATAGAAAGTATCAAAAACAGATTAGATCATTCAGAAGAAAGAATCTCAGAGGATAAAGCTCTTGAGACAACTCAGATAGTTAAAGAGGCAGAAACGAAGAGAGAGAAAGCAGAATGGTTGACAGAATTATGGGACTTTATGTAGCATTCAAACATATGAGTTATAGGTATCCCAGAAGGGGAAGAATGCCCCAGAGAAATGCAAGCCATTCTAGAGAATAGTACAAATGAAAATTTCCCAAATATTACCAAAGATTCTGACATACTCCTTTCAGAGGAATATCGGTCCCCTGGTTGTCTCAACTCAAATAGAACTTCTCCAAGACGCATTTTGATGAATCCAAAGTCAAGGCAAAAGAAAAGATTTTGCAAGCTTCCAGGAGTAAGTGCCAACTGACTTATAGGGGCAAATTTATCAGGGTTACCATGGACTTCTCTAAGGAAACTTTTCAAGCCAGAAGACAATAGTCATCTATCTTTAATCTACTTAAACAGAACAATTTCCAGCCCACAATTCTACATCCCACTAAGCTAAGCTTTAAAATTGATGGAGAAGTCAAATCTTTATTCATATGTAAACATTGAGGAAATTTGCCACAATAAGACCAGGTGGAAATATTTCAACCTGTTCTATGCCATCACAATGGACCTTCAGCAAAGTAAACACCCAGAAATTAAAGAACAGAACCTAGTTTCCACAATGATGCAAAAGACAAAACTAAGCAATGGACCTCCACAAAATTAGATGAATAAAATGCTACCATACTTATCAATTATTTCAATAAATGTCAATGGCTTGAATTCCCAACTGGCAGAGGCATAGATTGGCTGATTGGATTAAAAAACACAAGCCATCTATTTGCTGTCTGCAGGAAACACACCTCACATCAAAAGACAAATTAAAACTCAGAGTTAAGGGTTGGAAGTCAATTTTTCAGGCAAACGGAATTCAGAAGAAAAGCGTTGCAAACATATTTTCAGATACTTGTGGATTTAAAGCAACTAAAGTCAAAAAAGTCAATGATAGTCACTTCATATTGGTCAAGGGAAAAATACAACAAGAAGACATTTCAATTCTAAATATTTATGCACCCAATTTAAATGCTCCCAGATTCTTGAAACAGAATCTGCTTAGTCTGAGCAATATGATATCCTATAACACCATGATAACAGGGGACTTTAACATCCCTCTCTCAGAGCTGGACAGATCCTCTAAACAGAAAATGAACGAAGATAAATGAGACGCTAGAAAAACTGTGCTTGATAGATGTATATAGAACACTCCATCCCAAAGATAAAGAATATATATTCTTCTCATTGTCCCATGGAACGTTCTCCAAAATTGATCATAACCTAGGACACAAAACAAACCTCAACAGAATCAACAGAATTGAAATTTTACCTTGCATCTTCTCAGCCCACAAGGCACTATGAGTGGAACTCAACTCCAACAAAAACGTTCAACCCCACACAAAGGCATGGAAGTTAAACAACCATATGCTCCATTTGGTTATTTGGACATTTGGGTACAGGAATAAATAAAAAGGGAAATAGTTAACTTTCTTGAGTATAACAACAGTGAAGACACAAGCTACCAAAATTTGTAGGATACTGCAAAAGCAGTCCTGAGAGGAAAACTTACTCTTTTAGAAGCCTACATTCAAAAAACAGAAAGGGAATGCATCAACAAACTCACAAGCCATCTTATGGAATTGGAAAAAAGATGAACTATCTAAGTCTAAGCTCAGCAGAAAGAAGAGAAATATCTAGAATTAAATCAGAGATTAATGAAATTGAAAACAAAAGATTCATTCAGCAAATTAATAAAACAAGGAGTTGTCTTTTGAAAAAATAAATAAAATAGACAAACCTTTGGCCAGACTAACTAGAAATACAAAAGTAAAATCTCTAGATACCTCAATCAGAAATGATAAAGGGGAAATAACAACTGATGCCACAGAGATTCAAGAGATTATGTCTGAATACTACGAGAAACTTTATGCCCAGAAATTTGACGATGTGATGGAAATGGATCAATATTTGGAATCACGCCCTCTCCCTAGACTTAGCCCAGATGAAATAGATCTCCTGAACAGACCAATTTCAAGCACTGAGATCAAAGAAACAATAAAAAATCTCCCAAAAATAAAATGCCCTTGTCTGGATGGCTTATACACCAGAATTCTATCAATCCTTCAAAGAAGAACTTACTCCTTTACTGCAGAAATTATTCCAAAAAATTGAGGAGGAAGGAATCTTCCCCAACATGTTCTATGAAGCAAACATCACCCGGAAACCAGGAAAAGACCCGACTAAAAAGGAGAATTTCAGACTAATTTCACTCATGAATATAGATACAAAAATTCTCAACAAAATCCTAGCCAATAGATTACAGCTTATCATCAAAAAAGTCATACATCATGGTCAAGTAAGTTTCATCCCCAGGGATGCAAGGCTGGTTTAACATACACAAGTCCATAAATGTTATTCACTGTATCAACAGAAGCAAAACCAAAGACTAGACGATCCTCTCAATAGATGCAGAAAAAGCATTCGATAAAATTCAGCATCCTTTTCTAATTAGAACACTGAGGAGTATAGGCATAGGTGGTATATTTTTTAAATTGATCAAAGCTATCTATGACAAACCAACAGCTAATATTTTACCAAATGGAGCTTTCCAAATGGAAAGCTTTTCCTCTGAGAACTGGAACCAGACAAAGTTGTTTTCTGTCACCATTACTATACAATATAGTGCTGGAAGTTCTAGCCTATACAATTAGACAAGACAAGAAAATAAAGGGCATCCAAATGGGAGCAGAGGAGGCCAAACTCTCCCTTTTTGCTGATGATATGATCTTCTACTTAGAAAACCCTAAAGACTCAATCACAAGACTCTTGGAAGTCATCAAAAAATATAAAAGACTCAACCACAAGACTCTTGGAAGTCATCAAAAAATGTCTCAGGATATAAAATCAATGTCCACAAGTCAGTTGCCTTTGTACACGCCAATAACAGCCAAGATGTGAGTTTAATTAAGGACACAACTCCCTTCACCATAGACCCAAAGAAAATGAAATATTTAGGAATATACCTAACAAAAGAGGTGAAGGACCTCTATAAGAAAATTATGAAATCTTAAGAAAGGAAATAGCAGAGGAGTTTAACAAGTGGAAGAATATATCATGCTCATGGCTGGGAAAAGACAACATTGTTAAAATCTCAATACTTCCCAGAACAATCTACTGATTCAATACCATCCCTAATAAAATACCAACATCCTATTTTCAAGACTTGGAAAAAATGATTCTATATTTTGTATGGAAGCAGAAAAAAAAACCTGTGTAGCTAAGGCAGTTCTTAGTAATAAAAACAAAGCTGCGGTATCACCATACCAGATTTTAGGGTGTACTACAAGGCCATAGTGTTCAAGACCACATGATACTGGCACAAAAATAGAGACATAGACATTTGGAATCAAATAGAAAACCAGGAAATGAAACCAACAAATTATAACCACCTAATCTTTGATAAACCAAATAAGAACATCCACTGGGGGAAAGACTCCCTATTCAATAAATGGTGCTGGGAGAATTGGCTATCCACATGTAAAAGACTGAAACTGGACCCACACCTTTCACCACTCACAAAAATTGATTCAAGATGGATAAAGGACTTAAATTTAAGGCATAAAATGATAAAAATCCTCAAAGAAAGAATTGGAAAAACACTGGAAGATATCAGCCTGGGGAAAGACTTCATGAAGACTGCTGTGGCAATTACAACAACAACAAAAATAAGCAATTGGGACTTAATTAAACTGAAAAGCTTCTGTATAGCTAAGGAGAAAACAATAAAAGCAAATAGACAACCTACCCAATGGGAAAGGATATTTGCATATTTTGAATCAGACAAAAGCTTCATAACTAGGATCTATGCAGAACGTAAATTAATCCACAAGAAAATTCCCAACAAACCCATACATCAATGGGGAAGAGAGATGAAAAGAACCTTCTCTAAAGAAGATAGATGAATGGCTAGCAAAAGACATGAAAAAATGCTTATCATCCCTAATTAATAAAGAAATGCAAATTAAAATGACCCTGAGATATCATCTAATCCAAGTGAGAATGGCCCTTATCACAAAATCTCAAAACTGCAGATGCTGGCGCAGAAGTGTAGAGAAAGGAACACTTTTACACTGCTGGTGGGACTGCAAACTAACCCAACAATTTTGGAAGGATGTATGGGAAAACCTTAAAGAACTCAACCTAGATGTCCCATTTGATCCTGCAATCCCATTACTGGGAATCTATCCAGAAGGAAAAATTATAACCTTTTATTATAAAGACACTTTCACTAGAAGTGCATTTATCACAGCTCAATTTATAATTTCTAAAATGTGGAAACAGCCTAAATGCCCTTCAACCCAGGAATGAATCAGCAAGCTGTGGTATATGTATGCTATGGAATACTATTCACCCATTAAAAAAATGGAAACTTTGCAGCATTTGTATTAACCTGGATGGAGGTGGAACACATTATTCTTAGAGAAGCATCACAGGAATGGAGAAGCATGAATTCTATGTATTTAACTGTGATATGAGGGCAATTAATGACAATTAATGACATGGTGGGGTACAGGGGAAAGGGAGAAGACACAGAGAAGGAGGGAGGGGGTAAGGGAAAGGAGTAGAAAAAAAAAGAAAATATAATAGTGACTAATTCTCACATAAGTTAGATTTATTTTTGACTAAAGTACATTACTTAAACATTAATTTTTAATTCAACTTGTTGATATGTTGTTTAGGATATTGCATCCTCATTTATAAGTGAAATATGTTTGTAATTTCCCTTTATAACAATATATTTTTTCCAATTATAATATCAGGTGTAGCCAAATGAAGTAGAATGATTTTGAAGTATTTCTTCTTTTTCTATTGTCTATAAGATTTGACGTGATCTGTTTTTTGAAATTATCTTTTACTTTTATTTATAAATATTGTTGTCTATTTTTTGAGACTTTGGAAAAATAATAAGAAGTTAACTGATGACTCCATACTGAACCTCAGACACAAAGTGTTCTATGATAGACTTACTCTTATTTGACAATGTGAATGTTACTGTTTTTACATTATTATCATTATTATTGCTCAATGTTTCATTGCAAAAAAATAACAACCATTTATTTTTTTCAAAATTTTCCCATTTGGTCAGGTCTCATGGGGGATGGATGTATGTTCCCCTAAGGAGGCTCATCTGGGGCTTAGGGATTCACTTCCGAGTTGGTCTCACCCACAGGGCTAGCACTGGTGCAGGTTGTCAGTGTAGGGACCAGATGGAGTTGCCAGTGAAGCCCTTAATTTTCATTCATGTTGGTTCCTGGATGTGCTGCTTGGGCTTCCTCTTGATAGGACAGCTGGGTTCCACAAAAGAAGAAATGGAAGCTGGCAGTTTCCTTAATAGCTAGGTTTAACTGAAACTTTGTGGTAAGTTGTGAAGATCTATTGTACAGGATAGTGATTATAGTTAACAATAATTGTGTGTTTAAAAAGTACTAAGAAATAAGAATTTAAATTTTCTCACCGGAAAAAAACATAACTATGTTAGGGGATGGATATATATATATATATATTTTTTTTTTCTTTTCTTTTCTTTTTTTTATTGTTGGGGATTCATTGAGGGTACAAGAAACCATGTTACACTGGTTGCATTTGTTGGGTAAAGTCCCTCTTACAATCGTGTTTTGCCCCCAAAAGGTGTGGCACACACCTAGACCCCACCCTACTTGCTCCTTTTTTCTCTCTGATCTTCCTTTCCCCACCCCTCCCTCATTGAAAACAAAAGAATCATTCAGAAAATTAATGAAACAAGGAGTTGGTTTTTTGAAAAAATAAATAAAATACATAAACCTTTGGCCAGACTAATTAGAAATAGAAAAGTAAAATCTCTAGTCACCTCAATCAGAAATGATAAAGGGGAAATTACAACTGATGCCACAGAGATACAAGAGATCATCTCTGAATTCTACCAAAAACTCTATGCCCAGAAACTTGACAATGTGAAGGAAATGGATCAATATTTAGAATCACACCCTCTCCCTAAACTTAGCCAGGAAGAAATAGAGCTCCTGAACAGACCAATTTCAAGCACTGAGATTACAGAAACAATCGAAAATCTTCCAACCAAAAAATGCCCTGGTCTGGATGGCTTCACGTCAGAATTCTATCAAACCTTCAAGGAAGAGCTTATTCCCATACTGCAGAAATTATTCCCAAAAATTGAGGAGAAAGGAATCTTCCCCAACATGTTCTATGAAGCAAACATCACCGTGATACCAAAACCAGGAAAAGACCCAACTAAAAAGGAGAATTTCAGACCAATTTCACTCATGAATATAGATGCAAAAATTCTCAACAAAATCCTAGCCAATAGATTACAGCTTATCATTAAAA
Source organism: Perodicticus potto (assembly GCA_963574655.1). NCBI lineage: Eukaryota > Metazoa > Chordata > Mammalia > Primates > Lorisidae > Perodicticus > Perodicticus potto. Next base: position 21 of record CAUYRH010015890.1, on the reverse strand, counting down.
AAGTCATACATCATGATCAAG
>CAUYRH010015885.1:0-26402 GCA_963574655.1 Perodicticus potto | reverse complement strand
GGGCCCTTAGAGGAATGTGGGTGGCTCCAGAGGAGAAAGTCCAGAAGGGACAGAGCCCTCTGTTGCAAGGATCATATTCTTTTGCAGAACTTTGCCATTTCCAGCCCTGGCCGTCCATCTGTAAAGCACTAAGGCCCCCAGGCCACCACACCTGAACCCGAGCCCCTGGCCCTTCTGGTGCACGCAGCCTTACCCACCACCCCACAGTGTGGGCAGCTCTCCCTGGGCTTCCTGCCTGCTCATGGGTCTTGTCATCGTTACAGCACGGACAGTGCTGTCTGCAGAGGTGACGTGGGGAAATGGCACATTACCAGTAGAGAGGTAGTTTTTATTTAACCAGACCTTTAGTAGTATTACCAATCTGGTTCAATTAAGGTGATTTTTTTTGTAATTATTATTGTTATTATTTTGGTGGGACAATCTTTAATTTTCTGAAGATAGCACTAACATCAGCTTGTTAGCCACCGTGCTCGTCCCCACCTCAGCCTGACCAGATGACGTGGCTGCCACTTCCTGGGCCCCTGGAGCACATTCTTTGGCTGGTCACTTCCTTCTTTGAGGTCCAGATGAGGCTCCTGTGGCTGAGGAGTGAAGGTACTGCAAAGCCAGGCTCCCGCTCGACCCTGTCCGGCATCTCTGGGAAGCTGGCTTCCTAGGGACGCTCCACCTGCAGAGGGCTTGTGTTAGCTACCACCCTCCTCACCCTGGAAGCAAGGTGGCCCCACACCCCTGGTTTTCCAAGTCACAGTGTTCCCCAAAAATTCCAGGCTGGTGGCCTGGTGGCAGAGTGCTGGAGATGCTCCAGCCCCCTCCCTGCAGGAAGGGAACGTGCAGCCAGTGGGTAATCAGCTGATGTTGTCCCCATCACGGAATTGGGGCACGTGTGACCTAGTGCCCGTCCACACAGGTGTGTTGTGTAAACATGTATGTGCTGTACAGAGCCGCGTGTGGAGAGAGCTGCCCGCCGTCGCACTCGGGAGGTGCGAAGCGGTTACCAATGTTTTGTGTTTATTTTTAATCAAGACTTTTCCCTTGTTTTCCTATAAATTTGCTTCATGTAAGCAAGTGCATAAGGCCCCCTCCTTTGGTGAAATCGGGTTCAGATGAATATTTCAAGGCAAGGAGGTGCATCTATTTTAAGATGCTTTGGAGCAGACTGCTCCCACCGCTCCCACCTAGCAAAGGCCTTAGCGGGGATGCGTAGCTGATACTTCAGAGAGGAGGACAGATTCACAAAGAGTAAAGATAAGAGAAAATATCTAAAGCATCGGGAAAGGTTAAAAAAAAATCTATTTTTGTACAAATGTAATTCTATCCCTCATGTATACTTGGGTATGGTGGGGGGAGGGCTGGGCGTGTTTGTTTCTGCTTCTAGAGATTGAGGCAAAGCTTCCTCAGTGAGACTCGGGGACGTGGGGACTATAAGGAGAGGTTCTCTCAGGGAGTCGAGGCTTTGTGCGAAAACGCTGCCCCTGTGGGCAGTTCTTCCTTTGGGGCAGGAGGGTGGGCCTGAGGCTATCAGGGGTTTCCTTCCCTTTTCAAGTAATGTTAAAACCTCGCTCTGTTCCGTCCCTATTACCGGCCGGCCTTCCTGCGACTGTTTGACTGTGAAATTACTTCCCTGCATAATTGTTCTCTGCAACATCACGGCACAGGTGCCAGGGTTTGGCGAACAATGGTGTTGGAATTGTGGAAAAGAAATAAAGTGAGAAAAACGTGAGAGGAGAAACAAAATATGAGTGTTTAAAAATAAAAAAATAAGAAAATAAAAAAGAATGGAATAAGAATATTCTATTTTCTTTCACTTTATGTGTGTTACTTGTAAAATGGCCACTATGTTGCTAGGCCATAAAAAAATTTTTTTCTAGCCCTAACTGCTTAATAAACAGTATTTTTAAGGATTTCTTTCATTTGTAAGGCTGTGTTGAAAAAGTTCCTGGGATACTAAGGATACCACAAGCAGTGAAAGTTTGAGAATCTCTGTCCTGTGCACAATCTAAGTCCCCAACTCTGCTGTCCAGTCCTGTCCTTCCTTAGGATTTGCCAGGGTCTCGCCCCGGGGACAGGATCCTTTAAGATCTGTGGATTGGCAGCAATCAGCAGGGGGAATGTAAAGTCAGAAACGGCGAGAGACAAAGAGACAAGACACGCAGAATAGAATTCTCAAAGGCGGGAAGCACAGGGGACCATTGCTCGTTTGTGGGTTCTGGCGGACGGCACTGAGTGTTTGTTCCACTTAGCCTCCGTTCTTGGGCCCTGCAGTCTCTTCTCCTGCATTCTTGGCCCTGTCTCCCCTTCACCTGCCTGATGTTCAGGAGACAGTCCATCTACAAACCACTGGGCACTGTTGCTGGAGGCAGCCATTTAGCAAACACTGTGTAGGAGCAGCAATGATGGGCGGAGCCCTGGGGGAGGTGTGGGGCAAGTTACAGAAGTAAAAGCCAGGGTCTGTCTCCAGGGGCTTCCTGCATATCTGGGCACAGGGGACACTCAGCACAAAGGGAGCAGCCAGCACATGTGAGAAATGGGGTAAATACACAATAGACTCAGCTCAGAAGCCTTCTGGGCGAGCAGGTGAAACTTAGCAAAAGAGGGCGGAGGGGAAGAAGATTGAAGTGACAGCTCTGCCATCCAGGATCTTCAGAGAGGAAGAGAGCGTTGCGGGGAAGGAGTCCCACTTTGTATGATGATGACCAGGTTCAGTTCTAGGCTGGGGCTCTCCAGGAACCGGGTGGGAAGAGCACCCCTGAGCATCACCCTGTGTTAATCCACCGCCCCCTAAAAACATGTGAACAACAGATACACACACCTGTACATAGGAAAAGTAAAGCCCCAAGCACCTGTCCCCAAGACTTAGGGAGGGAAAAAATGACTTGTGCCTCCTTCCTCACCAAGGCAGGGACATAGCCAGAAGGACAAGAATTAATTCCATCAAAAGGCAATCTGCCCAATGATTCAAGACCAAGGCAATAGCAAAATATCGACTAGGGGTCAGGCAGAGGGGACACGGGTGAAGGGAGGCCAGGCCTTATTCCACCATGCCCTACCTCAACCTTCAGGATCTGGGGTGTTCTAGGTGTGGGGCCGCAGCAGCAGCTACAGGAAAAACAGATCTAGCCCATTTACGTCCTAGACCAGCACACAGTGTCTGGAGTTACCTGGGGAAACCAGACTGGCAATTAAAGCTGCAAACAGGCTCAGCACCCCCCCTCAGAATAATCACATTGGGCTGCTCAGCTGTTTCCGAAGCTGTTAGGTGTCCCAGATCTTAGGCTCTCTGTTGCCTGCAAGGTGGCAAGATTCAAGACCTGATGACCTTTCTCCAGAGGAAGAGGGAAAAAGGAAGGATGCGTCCATTGAATAAAACCTGTATAGAAACAGGCAGAAATTTCATCCTTGCTCCCCCATGAGTTCCACAATCATTCCCAAGGGTAGCCTCTTCTCCAATTTGCCATATATCCTCCCTAAATTCGTTTTCCATGGAAGCATTTACATAGAGGGTGTCCCTCCTGTTCAGCACTTCAGTTCACTCAACAAATCATGGACAGCTTTCTTTGCCACATACTCATCTTAACAGTTGCATAGGAGTTTCTCCAGTCTGCACTCACCACTTCAAAACACTTATTTTTTGAAGACCACTGAACCCCCTTCTCTCTGACTTCAGAAATCCCATTAAATTGGATGAAGTCCTACTGTCTGAGGGTGGGCACCCCATTCACCTGCCACCTGAGTTATCAAACAGCATCTGGTGATGTGTCACTCTCGAGAAAATTGAGAAAATAGTCGCCGAAGATGTTTTCTGTGCCCCATAATTCATCCACCCTGAGGATGGTGGCCCACAGCATGTGAGGAGGTTATCAGCAAGGCAGCCTCTATCTCCCCACACTCCAGGTCCCCGTTCCCAGCCCCATTTCCAACTGGGGCTGCAGTCCCCTCAGCCTGGGAAATAGTTATTTAATGAATCCACATTGAGTACATTTTCCTCTTCTACTTTTAATGAAAAGGATGTCACTCCAGTCTCATCAGTGAATGCTAAAACCACTGGCTGAACAGTTGTTGGGAATGAGACATTTGTACAGACTGAACTGTAATCCATAGTTTTCTCTGTGCCCTCACCTTTTTCGTTTGTTAATTTTAAGTTATTTCTTCCATATCTGTTGCCATCCAATCTTCAGTGTTAACACTGACATGCTAAGACTGAAAATGCAATGCCTACTGTTGGAACAGAGATACCTGGGTGGGTATTCTCACTAAGACATACAGGACCACTGTGGTGCCTTCCCCACCACCTTGCAAGCGCTCTAGGAGGGAGAGTCATAGTCCACTGAAGAAAAACAGAAACCAAAATACAGGAAAAGAGGAACAAAAGACACTTTCATTACTATTCCTTTTTTATTACTTTTATTCCTATTCAGAACTATCACCTCCAATATGTTTTCCAATTAAAATATGCCAGCAGGTTCTCCTCTAACACTTGAAGACCTAAAGGGGAAACAATCCGGGAACTATAGATCTTCCCTGAACCTGGGAGCCAGGTGTGCAAAGTCACAGCACAGAAGTGAATGCTGCTGTTGGTTAGGATTGGGTATGGGCACCTGAGAACATAAATCTGAACCAAAAACAGGTACAAACAAGAATGGAGGGGATTTCAGTTTGGCCTAAGAGTCTTGAGGCTGCCATGGACTCTGCTGGTTCATTGCAGAATCTAGGACTGGACTCATTCTGTGCTGTTCCATCATCTTCAGTTTGGTTTTCACCTCACATTCCAAGATGGCCAACTAAGCTCCAGCCATATTTTCTATTTTCCAGCAAGCTGACAGCAGAAAAAAGAAGGGGAAAATGGCTTACACCAGGTGTCTTTTCATGTGTTTGATAAAAACCCAGTTAGATGACTCTACCTGTCTGCAGAGAGAGCAGGGAGAGACAGTTTTAATCCTGTAAGGTCCAGGGTCTGACCCCAAACATGACTCGTATTACCAAACAAGAGGGGAAGTCGGATGAGGGTGAGAACCGCCAGCATCTCTCCTAGTGATGCAGTGACTCTGCATTTCAGGTCCAGAGCGGGGAGCGGCAGGAGACCAGCAGGTCAGCACAGGCCCCAATCTTCCCCCTGTGCCCTGCGGTGGAGGAACTGGGGAGGTCTGGAGGCAGGTGTCCCCAGGTGACCCAGTGTGTCACTGGGAGACTGGGGATTCTTATGCCCAGGTGGCATTCAGTCCCACATGCCTGTGGCTACCTGAGGTGCACAGGAAGCAGCATAAGTGTTCCTGGTGCCACCAGACGGCATCTAAGGAGCACATTTCACTGATGGTAAAAACTGGCCTGTAATGGCGTCAGTAAACCTTATGAAAACCAGTTTACCAGAAATCATTATTAGTAACAGTGAAATACCACATGTCCATCATTACTTCCAAGTTTATAGAGCTCTTTCTACACTTGATCTCAGCCAAAAGACCGAGAAGCGATATAGAGCTCTTTCTCATTCAACCTTTGTGGGAGGACAAAATCCCTCTTACCAGACTGAATCTTGAGAAGTCCTGTGACATGAACCAAGCATTTGTGTTTCTCCACAGAGGAGACAGGAGGTGAGTTTGGCAGACACCCTGTGACACCCCAGTCTTGCAGTTTCCTGACATGGGGATGTCGTCAGTTCCCCTAGGGAGGAAGTGACTGACCCCTATTGACCACTATGCAAGAGTCAAAAAAGAATATTATTTCTGGGTGGGGTGTAAACTGGGTGTGAGCTCGGTCGGGTCTTTCACATCTTTATGTTATGCAAATTCTACTTGTTATTATTATTAATTCAGCTGCCTTCCCAGGATGAAACCAGGCAGTTGGACCTCACCCAATCCACCTTCTCCCTGTAGAAGGCCCAGCTCAGTGTCCCAGGAGAAGGGCCAGGCTCAAGCATTTCCCCAGGTTGTGGGTACTGGGGGAATGCAGAGCTGGCTCAATATCCCCTCCAGGTGGTGATGGAGACCTGTCCCCAGGTGGCCTAGCTGACTCTGACCTGACACCCCTGGACCACCTGGACCACCCTAGCCTCCCAAACACATCTCAGTGGTCTAGATCAGCCCTAAAATGGATGTGGATACGGCATGAACAGCTTGCTGGCAGACCTCTGTGGGAGCAGATGTCCCCAACGTCCTGAGCCTGTTTGGGACCATGAACTACTGTGCCATCATCAGGTACAACCCAGTAAGCAGAGCAGCCTTGAATTCCCAGAACTGGTCACTGGTGCCTGCTGTTTCCAGACCCTCTAGGCCACACTGGATATCCTGGCTGCCTCAGACTGTGGTATCTGGCTGGTGGAAGAGCGTGGTGGAACACTCGAAAGTTGTTATCATTTGCCCAGAAATTCTGCAAATTTCTTCTACAAAGTTGTATAGAGGTTTATACAAGGTGATTATTGCAGCATTTTGTTTTCTCTAAAAGTTACGAAGTAGAGATGATCTTTACCTGTGTAAATAAACAACTGGTTGCATACATTGTGATACAGTCATTCTATGGAATGTCATGCAGAGTTGGAAAGGAAAGTGGGTCTAAATGTGCTGGTCTGGGAAGATCTTCAAGATGTATTATTTTGAGGTATAACCTGGATGCAGCAGGGTACATATGGGCTTATACGTTTTCTAAAAATAAGCAGCGATACATATATACAGCTCTACTGTTACTAAGAAAAACCAGCATTTCTGTAACTTGTTTTTAATTGTTTGGGATTCATTGAGGGTAGAATTAGGTTACACTGATTGCATTTGTTAGGTAAAGTCCCCCTTATAATTGTGCCCTGCCCCCAAGAGGTGTGCCATATACTGTGACCCTCCCCTCTCCTGACTCCCTCATTCCCCTACCCCCACCTTGTATGAGCTCATCCACTGCCTTCATATCAGAATTGAGTACATTGGGTTCTTGCCTCTCCATTCTTTTAATGCTTTACTAAGAAGAATGTGTTCCAAATCAATCCAGGTTAATACAAAAGATGTAAAGTCTCCATCTATTTTAATGGCTGAATCGTATTCCATGGTACACATATAGCACTGCTTGTTAATCCATTCCTGGGTTGGTGGGCATTTAGGCAGTTTCCACATTTTGGCGATTGTAAATTGAGCTGTGATAAACAGTCTAGTGCAAATGTCCTTATGATAAAAAGATTTTTTTTTTCCTGAGTAGATGCCTAGTAATGGGATTGCAGGATCAAATGGGAGGTCTAATTTGAGTTCTTGGAGAATTCTCCATACTTCCTTCCAAAATGGTTGTATTAGTTTGCAGTCCCACCTGCAGTGTAAGAGTGTTCCCTTTTCTCCTCATCCACGCCAGCATCTGCAGCTTTGTGTCTTTGTGATGTGGGCTAGTCTCACTGGGGTTAGATGATATCTCAGGTGGTTTTGATTTGCATTTCTCTGATGATTAGGGATGATGAGCATTTTTTCATATGTTTGTTAGTCATTTGTCTGTCTTCTTTAGAGAAGTTTCTATTTTTGCCTCTTGTCTAGTGATATATGGGATTGCTGGGTCTTTTTGGTTGATTAATTTGAGTTCTCTATAGATCCTAGTTATCAAGCTTTAGTCTGATTCATAATATGCAAATATATTTTCCCTTTCTGAAGGTTGTCTGCTTGCTTTGGTTGTTGTCTCCTTAGCTGTACAGAAGCTTTTCAGTTTGGTTAAGTCCCATTTGTTTATTTTAGCTGTTGTTGCAATTGTCATGGAAGTATTAATAAAATCTGTCCCCAGGCCAGTATCTTCAAGTATTTTCCCCACACTTTCTTCAAGGATTTTTATTGTATTATGCCTTTGATTCAAATCTTTTATTCTTCTTGAATCAATTTTTTTAGAGATGAGAGGTACAGGTCCAGTTTCAGTGTTTTACATGTGGTTATCCAGTTCTCCCAGCACCATTTATTGAATAGGAATTATTTTCCCCAGTGTATGCTTTTGTTGGGTTTATTAAAGATTAAATGGCTGTAAGATGTTGGTTTCATCTCATGGTTTTCCGTTAGGTTCCAAATGCCTATGACTCTATTTTTGTGCCATCCGTAACTTTTTTTATCCCTCTATAGGAAATTGCCAGAGAAGCAAACACAGCATAAAACATAAAATAAAACAAAATCCCCGTACTGTGTTTCAGTGGGAGACACCATCTTCCAGTAATTTCCCAAAATGAGAAACATAAAGGGAAAGAGGCGAGGCACCTGTTACATGTTCTCTAGGACTTTTAGAAAACATGGAGCTGTTCCTTTGGCCACATACATGTGAATCTACAAGAAAGGTGACATTGTAGACATGAGGAGAATGGGCATTGTTCAAAAAGGCCACACAAATATTACCATGGCAAAACTAGAAGAGCCTACAGTGTTACCCAGGATGCTGGTGGTATCGTTGTAAACAAACAAGTTAAGGGCAAGATTCTTACCAAGAGGATTAATGTACATATTGAACATATTAAGCACTCTGAAAGCTGAGAAAGCTTCCTAAAGCACATGAAGGAAATGTTCAGAAAAAGAAGGAAGCCAAAGAGAAAGTTACCTGGGTTCAACTGAAGAGCCAGCCTGCTCCACACAGAGAAGCCCACTTTGTGAGAACCAATGGAAAGGAGCCTGAGCTCCTGGAGCCCATTCCCTGTGAATTCACGGCATAATAGGTGTACAGCATAGCACACAGGAGAACCAAGAGAACCAACTGGTTAAGCAGGAGTATAAAGTGCTGTAATCTATTCCCCATGAATTCATGGCATAATAGGTATACAGAATCTATTCCCCATGAATTCAAGGCATAAGAGGTATTAAAAATAAAAGACTACTGTAAAAAAAATTCCTGTTCTCTTTGGGGTTTTTTGGTTGTTGTTATTGGTTTTGTTCGCATTTATTTGTTTTGGTTTTGAGACAGAGTCTCACTCTGTCGCCCTGGGTACAGTACCAGTGGCGACATAGTTCACAGCAACTTCAAACTCTTGGGCTCAAACCATCCTCTTGCCTGAGCCCCCTGAGTAGCCGGAACTACAGGCTCCCACCACGACTTCTGACTAGTTTTTCTATTTTTAGTAGAGACAGGTCTTGCCCTTGCTCAGCCTGGTCTCAAACTCCTGAGTTCAAGCCATATGCCCACCTTAGCCTCCCAGAGTGTCAGGATTACAGGTGTGAGACACCCCTGGGCCTACTCGGGTCTCTCTCTCCCCACTCTTTTCTCCTTTTTTTCTTTTCTTTTCTTTTTCTTTTTAAGGCAAGCATGGGATAAAGTTTATTGAGGAAGAGAAAGGTTTACTGAGTCGGAACAAGATATTTTCTCCATAGCGCACGGACCTCAGTGCCAGGGTAACCAGATCAGCGAAGAGGCCGGTTCTATTTAGCTGCCAGCGTCCTTGCTCAACAGGAGGAAGGGTTTCCTAATACCTAAGGGCGTTCTATATTTAAAAAAAAAACGATCTCAGGCACAGAGGACAACTGGAGGGACAGAGGCGCCTGGGGTTTGAATCCGCCACACTTCTCCGCGGGACCGCAGGTGACTGACGACCCCGGGACCCATCTGCGGACTCCACGGACTTCCCTCCCGCGTGCTGGATTTGGTCGCCATGTGGCGCAGGCCGAGGACACCAAGCTCATTCCTTACATCCTGGTTGGGCTTCTGCTGCACCGTCTGTCCGGCTGCAGGTGCCCGTGAGTACCGGGGATGGGACTTGGGGACTCTGACACGAACTGGGAGGGAGCGGGGCAGGACTCCGCGTTCTGGCCTCGGGGCGCCGCCTTCTCCCCAGTTCCCCTCCGCGGGCTCTCGGGCACTGGGTCCGGTCCCCACCTGGGTGCTCGGTCCCAGGCGAAGAGATGAGCAAAAACAAGGAGAAAAGCTACTGACAGGAGAATGGGAGGGACCAGAGGGCTGGAGAGGGCGGGATGGCACTGCGGGGATCTCAAGTGAAGCCCCCAACACACACGCTCCCTCCCCACCCTCGGGAAACGGGAGCCCCAGGGAGGGGAGGTCAGGGCTAGAGTGAGGGATCCCACAGGGCCAAGAACACGACACCGGGATAACCAGAGGCCCTGATCAGTGTTCAGGGACTCTTCCCTACACATTCAGCATCAGGGCTCGTGCCTTTGACCTTCCCCCTACTCTTCCCCTCAGGATACCACCTGGGTGGCAGGGGCTCACCAGCCACTGTCTACCGATCCTCCCCTTTCATTGCAGGAATCCCCTGGTCACACCCTTTTCCTCCCCACTTCAGCCTTCCTGCCCTCTACAGACTTCCCTTATCTCCCATCCAAGAAGGACTAGCACCTCCTTCAACAACTGGCTCCTTGTCAGCTTTGCCCTGGAACACACCCAGCAAACAAGAGCTACCTGGCTCACAGCCCTAAGGTAGGAGAGATAGGAAGCCCCTTCCTCCCCTGAGAACCAGGGATGCTATTAAATGGAGGCACCCCACACCTGCCCGAGGCTCCCACACCCACACCAGCAACTTAGAAAGGAGTCAGAAAACATTTTTCCCAAGGGGAAGGCACTAAATGCTTGGTTCCATCGCTGTGTCCAGTGTGCATTCTTTGTATAACAAACGCAGGCGAAGGCAACCTGCACCCAAAATGAGGACTAGATGTGGTCTGATTTGTCCAGTTTTGCTTTGGTTATTTGTGCTTCGGGGTTATTACTCAGGAAGTCTTTGCCCAGACCAATGTCTGGGATAGTTTGCTGAGCCCACATTAGGGTGCACACAGTATCTTACAGTATCTTAGCGATTGGTGCCCACATTAGGGTACGCACAGTATCTTAGCAATTGGTGCCCAATCCCCAGGATGCCATGTCTCGGCTGCCATGTGAAGAGGCAGAAGCAGGTCCTTCCCTGCCTGAGGCTTCTGGGTGGGGTGATAAAAATAACAGTGTTATTTATAGAGTCAAGTTAGAACCTCTGACCTTTCAGCCTGGAGTTGGCTGTGCCTCTTGGCACGTTCACATACCGAGTTGTCATGTGTCCCTGTAATTTGTAGGAATAGAGCAGGTGAAGGAATATTTTATATAAAAGGCCTTTCATCTGTTTTTGGCAGTTATATGGATTAATGCTGACTCCTAACCAAGTCAGTCCAGACTTTTGGTCTATCCAAATGTAATCATTAGTTCCTGGCAGTTTAACAAGGAGAGAGAGTGAACTATCCCAAGTTGCATAGGCCTCACCTATGAGTTGTTCATAACATAAGGTGATCTGACACATTTTGTCAATATGAAGGTTAGTGTCGGCACTATTTATGATCTTTGTGAGAGGTGCAAGAATGCCATTTGTGGACTCAAACCATAGGGTTTGATCACAATATTATTTCAGGATATCATCCATAAAAGATCCAGAATTATTCTGATTTTCAATGCAGAGGGGGAAATTCTTTTCTAGTGACTTTACCTGAGCAAAAGATAGTTCTTGAGTTTCCACAGTTTTTCCATGTTCAGTTGTCTCACCATCAGGTGAAGCCGTATGTTGCTTCCTCACTGACTATGGATGCCACATCTTATCCTACATCCATTTTCCAGATTGGTTCTACCAGGCACTCATATTAGCAGACATAAAAATGAATTCAGGTTCTTTTGCATGATCTAGATGTTGACATAACCAGCAGTTAGACTGATTAGTTAGTGCAGCCAGGGTTTGAAAGACTGGAGCAAAGGGGTGCCAGGTCTGCCCTTGACCTGCTGGAAAAATATTAAGGGTTAGTAAGAATAAGACAGTTTGAAAGAAGAGCCATAGTGGAAGATAAAAGAGAAAATGGGGTAGATTGAGGCAACTTTCACTCAGCTTCTAATGTATTATTTCTGAAAGTGAGGGTGGTGCTTAAAGGAAGAAGTGTTTAAAAGTGACCGTGGGGGAGTTGGTTAAAAGGCAAGGAATATAGATTTAAATGAGTTTTCTTGATCTATGATCTTGGGAAATAACTGTTTACTTCGTGTAAACAGTTATTCGTGTAGTTGTCTGCTTTGGGACCTGGGGATTGGCCCTGGAAATCCTTACTTTCGGGTCACCTGTAGGGGTTGTCTTCTAACTGTCTCAGTGTATTCTGCCATGGCTCATGTGAATCCAGAGGATGTTTTACTTTTATGGCAGTGTAGGTGGTTAGCATTACTTCGTAAGGGCCTTCCCAGCAGGGTGACAGTGCATATTTTCTTCTAAAAACTTTGATATATACATTATCTCCTGGTTGAAAGGGAAGGCAAGGCTTGTCAGTTGGCGGAGGCCATGATCTTTTCACCCGTTGATGATATGCTCTAAGTCAGTGGTTCTCAACCTTCCTAATGCCGCAGCCCTTTAGTACAGTTCCTGTGGGTCACAACCCACAGGTTGCGAACCACTGCTCTAAGTACATTAGTGTCTGTATATAGCTTGTCATGGTATCAAATTGTTCACTCAGATCCCTATACTTCCCAGTCAGCTCAGGAGGTTTAAAGGTGCCAGTAGACATAGGGTGACCAAACACTATTTCAAAGGTTGTTAATCCATGTCTTCTATTTGGGGTATTATGGATTTTTATAAAGACCAGAGGTAAATGGCTTCTGGCCATTTAAGTCCAATGTCTTGACATATTTTTGGCAAAGTTCTCTTTATGTCTAGGTTTTTACATGCTAGCTGTCTTGAAGATTGAGAGTGATAAAGGGTATGAAATTTTAATGAGTTCCTCAGAGACTTTGCAAGTAGATTTATTTCTGTTGTGAAATGTGTTCCTTGATCTGATTCAATCCATAAGAGTACACCAAATCGAGGAATAATTTCAGTTGCTAATTTTGTTACTACTGTTGTAGCATCTGCACATCTCATTGGGTAGCATTCAGTCCATGCAATAAACATACAGACAATAACTAAGCAGTGAGAAAAACCTAAAGCTGGAGGTAAATCTATAAAATCAATTTGGACTGCCGCAAATGGCAACGTAGGTCTTTAGGGGCTCCCTAAAGAGTATTGGTCTCCTCCCAAGATTTACAAATACTACAAAGGGAAATAATTTGGTCAGAGATTTTGTAGACCCCAGGGCAGTACTAACTATTTTCCAGTTCCTTAATTATCCCCCATTTGCACATATGTCCCATGTGGTGGGAGATAAGTGCAAGCCGAAAAGTTAAAAGAAAGGAGACCACGGGGAGTCCATTTGGTCCAAAATATAACTGTTTGATAACTGTTTAGCACCATTGTGTATCCATTTATCTTTTTCAGACTGTGGCGTATTAATCTTTTTTTTTTTTTTTTTTTTTGTAGAGACAGAAATTAACTTTATCGCCCTCAGTAGAGTGCCGTGTTGTCACACAGTCACAGCAACCTCCAACTACTGGGCTTAGGTGATTCTCTTGTCTCAGCCTGTAGCTGGGACTACAGGTGCCCACCACAATGCCCCAGTATTTTTCTGTTTTTTTCTGTGGTTCGGCTGAGGCCGGGTTTGAACCCGCCATCTTTGGTATACGGGGCCAGCACCCTACTCGATGAGCCACAGGCGCCGCCCAATCTTTTTTTTTTTTTTTTAATACATGTATTTTATTATTCTTCATTACATTATTTCCCCCCTTGGTGTATTAATCTTATGGTTAATGATATCAGATAAGGATAAGGGGAAGGTAATAAGTTGAATGGGATAGGGAGGAACATATTCGGTGGCATGTTTTGCAACTCTGTGCTGTCATTTCCTAGAGATACGATCTCTGTTTCTTTAGTGTGGGCTGGGCAATGAACAATAGCAACCTTAGAGAAGAGGTGAATGGCTTGTACTAAGAAAGCAATTATAGGCCCATTGGCACTAGGAATGCCAGTTGATATTAAGAACCCACGAGATTTCCAAATAGTGCCTCCTGCACTGCAGACTGAGAAAGCATATTTGGAGTCTGTAGTGGCAATTTTTCCTTCTGCTAATGTAGAGGCTCTAGCAAGGGCAATAAGTTCAAAAGCTTGTGCGGATTTTATAGTAGCAGGGAGTATGACTCCAGGGTTTCATATGGGGAAACTATAGCATAGCCAGCTATTATACTACCTTTGAAGTCATAGCTGCAAGAGCCATCACAAAAGCGAATTAAGTCTGGGTTGTTTAAAGGAATGTCTGAGAGATCTCATGGTTTTGAAATCACATCAACATTTGTAAGGCAATCATGTGAAAAGGGTCTACGTCATCAGAGAAAGATAGGAGTGTAGCTGGATTTAAAGTGTTGCAACGGTATGAAATAATGGAGGGGTTGGTTAGTAAGACTTGTTCATAGGTGCTGTGTCGTCTGGTAGAGAGATGCTGTGTTTTGTGGACTTGGAAGAGAGCAGACACAGCACGGGGAACATGCGGATGAATAGGGGAACCTGATGTAAGGGTGCTGGCTTTGTTAATTAGTGTCAGCTCCTGCCACTGCACATAGGCATGGGGGCATGCCCGCAGCCACGGGATCTAATTGACATGAAAAATACACTGTAGGATGGGTCTGAGAGGAAAAAGGCTGTCCTAAAATGCCAGCAGCAATTCCATTATTTTCATGGCAATATAGATGGAAAGATTTATCAACATTGGGTAAGCCCAGTGCAGGAGGTGTGGATAATGCTAATTTAAGAGTTTTAAAGGAGTCTAATGCGTTTGTGGGCCAGAAGATAGGCTCTTGGATATTGTCAGGAAGGAGGAAATATAACAATTTAGTGAGGCCAGCAAAATCAGGAGTCCATTGGCAGCAGTAGCCGGCTGCTCCTAGAAATTTATGTAGTTCTTTTTTAGTTTTGGGAAGGGGAACAGACAAAATTGACTCAAGGCGTTTGGGAGTGAGTTTTTGACTGCCTCGAAATATTTCATGTCTTAAGTAAGTAACAGTAGTCTGTACCCACTGGAGTTTAGACTCAGAGGCTTTATGGCCTTTTTAAGCTAGAGCTTTTATAAGAGTGAGAGAGTCTGGAGCTGGACAGTGGGGACACAAGGAGTCCATAGGAGGAGCAGCCACATCCCCCGCAATGTCTTCTTGCCCTGGCCGTCCGGCCCGGCCTCCCCCTACCGAGAGCCGCCATGGGGCGGCCGGACCACGGCCCCTTACAGCCTGGAGACCCTGAAGGGCGGCACCATCCTCGGCACCCGTAGCTTGAAAGGGACGAGTTACTGCCTTTTCAGGAGGCTGTCCAGCTGCGACGTGTGCCTGGAGCACCGTTCTGTGTCTGGGTACCATGCCAGGCTGCCGCAAAGGGCGTCTGGCCCAGATGGAGAATGCGACGGCCGCGGGCCAGGCTTCTCTCTCTACAATCTGGGAAGCAGTCATGGCACTTTTCTGAACAAAACTACTATCCCACCCCGCACCGATTGTCGGGTCCGCGACCGACATGTTCTTCGCTTTGGAGGAGGCGCCCGTCTCTTTGTCATGCAGGGACCAGAGGATGACCAAGAGGCAGACTCCGAGTTAACGGTAACGCAGTTGAAGAAATGGCACAAACAGCAGCAGATGCTGTAGGAGAAGAAGATGCTAGAAGACTCAGATGAAGAGGAGGAAATGGACACCAGTGAGGGGAAGAGAAGTACTAGTAGCAAGATGATGAGATGGGTCGCACGTGGGGAGTGGGAGCAGCTGCTGTAGAGGACCAGGCTCTAAGACCCCATTGTCTTAGAGTTTCACCAGGAAAGGGAGGCTTTTTATATAAAGGATCCAGAAAAAGGCTCTGCAAGGATCTTTTGACCCAGAAGGAGAAGAAGTAGAATATCCATTTGATGAACAAGGACATAGCACTTGGCTCTGGAGGGTGAGGTTTCCTGTGGATGATTCAGCTGGAAAACAACTGGTGGCTGAGGCTACTCACTCAGGAAAGAAAAAAGAAGCAATGATCCAGTGCTCACTGGAAGCTTGTCGGATCCTTGATACTTGGGGATTGCTGCGGCAGGAAGCAGTATCTCTGAAAAGGAAAGCCAAGAACTGGAAGAACAATGACTTTTATGATAGTGATGGTGACATATTCCTTAATTGAAATGGCCTGGTTGAGAAGAAACGACGGAACCAAATGAAGAAGGCTGGCAAGATTGACGAGAAGCCACAGACCTCTGATTCATTGGTTGCAAAGTTAAACAATGCTGAAAGGGAACTCTCGGAAATTTCTGAGAAGCTGAAAGTCTCAAGCAAATCTCTATCAGAGTCACAATCTCAGGATTCCTTTGATGCATTCATGTCAGAAATGAAATCAAGCAGTGCATTAGATGGTGTGTCCCTGAAGAAACTTCACCTGAGAACTTTTGAACTAAGGAAAGAACAAGAGAGGCTTCAAGGGGAAATAAAAATTGTAAAACCAGCAGAGATTCCAGAACTGAAAAAAACTGAAAGTCAGACTATAGATGCAGAAAATAAAGGTAAAAAATTTACACTGCCTCTCTTTGGTGCCATGAAAGGAGGAAGCAAATTCAAATTAAAACCTGGAACAGTAGGGAAGTTATTCTCCAAGCGTCCAGAACTCCCTTCAGCTCTGTTGAGAATGAAGGATGAGCCTGAAGTAGAAGACGAAAAGGAAGAGGAAGAAGAGAAAGAAAAGGAAGAGGTTGAAAAGAAAAAAGCGGAGGATGGAAGTAGTAGGCCACAGCTTGAGATAGAGCCAGAAGCCACACAGGAAACAAAGCCTCCCACGGAGCTCACACATTCTAAAGAAAAGCAGACCCACGAAAACATGTCTCAACTCAGCCAGGGGAACAGAATAAAGATTATCAAGAGATTAGCAAAACATCTTCATCACTTGAGGAACCCTCAGCATCAAAGAATAAATATGAAGGAAGCAGAGATGAAGAAAAAGATATTTTCCAGTCTAAGCAAATTTCCAGCAGCACTTTCTTCCAAATATCCTGATGATGACCCAGACTGCTGTGTATGGGTCCCACCTGAAGGCCAAAGTGGAGATGGCAGAACCTTCTGTAAAGATAAGTATGGCTATTGATTGCTTCAGAATCCCAAAGGAAGACCTTGTGGACCATGTGACATGATGTTTGGGATAATATATCAAAGTGAATGGCCAGAGAATTTCAGATGATCATTTGTAAATCTCCTAACTAGCTTTCCACTTGTACTCTTGGCTTTCTAAATCTATCTGCCGATCTGATTCTTCTGAATTTGATGTTTATATTTAAAAGTATTTGTGTATGTATGTAAAAAGAGAACCATATATTTTGAGAATGAGTAAAGTGAGGAACATGAGTCCATAAAAGTGAGAAGACAAAGAAAATAAGTATGACAGAGTCTAAGAGGGCACCTTGTTTAGTTTGATTACAGAGTCATTGTATTGAACCAGAGTGGACCCATGGGTAAAGGTTGTAGAGTTAAATCAGCCTTGAGAATTTGAGAGAATATTGAGGGAGATTCACAGTATCCTTGGGGTATTCGGGTCCATGTTAATTGTCTCCCTCCAAAGGTAAATGCAAAGAGAAATTGTGAGTCAGGGTGTAAGGGAATTTAAAAGAAACCTGATCAGAGATCAATCACTGTAAACCAGGTTGCATTAGCAGGAATCAAGGTAAGGATTGTAGCTGGATCAGGTACAACAGCCTGTGAGGGATTACAAAGGAATTTACAGCTCTCAGATGTACAAACTGGTAGATCTGGTTTCCATCTGAATCAAATTTTTCTTCCTTTTTTACTGGTAGAATTGAGGTGTTACAGGGTGAGGTGGTAAAAATGAGTATTCCTTGCTGTAAAAGGGAGTCTGTTATAGCTTCAATTCCCGCTCACATCCCATGAGAGGGGTTACTGAGCTACTGAAGGAAAAGGTTTGTTTTTTTTGTTTTTTTTGTTTTTTTTGTTTTCCATGAGGTGCTTACAGTCTCTGCACTTAGTAGCAGTCCAACTTCATTTATATGTTTTGCCCAAAGGCTATCCGGGACACCGTCTAGGATTGTGTCATTAAGAGAATTTAAACCAGAATGGGTTTCTATTAAGGAGAGTAAGAAGTTTGGAGTTTGATCTGAGAGCAGAGAAATGAAGATACCATTTTCATTACATTGTAAGGTAGCATTTACATAGCAGATCTCTATCCAAATTTACATAGCAGGTCTCCATCCAAAAGGTTTATTGTTGATGAATCAGATGTCAGAAAGGCATGGTGAGCATTTAGAAGACCTAGAGATATAGGAGTAACCTGAGAGATAGGTAAGAAAATAAATTGTCCACAGACTCTATTAGCTTGGATAGAATTAGAGGTGAGAGGTAGAGACAATTCTTCTGATGCAATGGTAGAAAGTATCACACCAGTGTCAATTAAAAATTCCAGTTCCCAATCCTCTACTTTAAGTTTAAAGGTGGGGGTTGGGGTGTCCCTGTCAATCAACTGGATACTGTCCTACAGGAGAAAAATTAACATTCTGAGACAAAAGTAAACTGGGAGGTTTATCTTTGAGTTTTCCTTTTTTTTCTTAAGGACTGGACAGTTAATTTTCCAATGTTCAGGTTTTCTGTAATATCCACAGACATCTGGAGGAACTAAACAAGATGATCCTAATTTATTTTCAGAGGACTGTTTTTGCTTCTGCAATGATTGAATTTGTAAAGCAAGGACTGTGAATTTTAAATCTTTCTTTTTCTTGTTCTCTTGTAAGTTATTTTCAAAAACTGTGTAGCTGCTTCTATTATACTACTTAGATGTTGACTAGTCCAAACAACTATACTGTTTTGAGCTTGTTTTCTTATATCTGGAAGTAAATTTCAAGCCAGGGCAGAAATTAAAAGATTTCTACGCTCTGGTACTTTAGAATTTAATAATGTATGTCTTGGGAAAACTTGGATAATCTTTCAATGAAGGCTTTAGGCTGCTCTCTCTCCTTCTGAGTACATAATTCAACTTTAGACCAATTTACTTTAGGAGCGAAAGCCTCTACTATTGCCCCTAATAGACCCTGAATGTCAGCATTTAGTTGAGCAATTTCTTGGATATTCACAGGGGTCCAGGAAGAGGATCTGGCCTCCTGTCCCTCTATGGATAGGATCTCTTAGAGGCCTTCTGGCTTGTCTAATGACTGCAGTAAAATCATGTGTGGGAGAATACCCCTTAGCAGCCAGTCAAGATCCCTGTGAGTGAGATTATGAATGCCTTATAGCCAAAATAATCTCTAATTCATCTCTAAATTTGGTGTGATCTTCTGAAAGTGCAGGCAAAGGGGTTTTGTAATTCAGAAGATCTGCTGCAGTCCAGGGGACATGAATTCTCTGTGGTGGGGGGCCTGGATACATTCTTGAAGGGCACTGCATAGGGAGGTCTGGGACTGATGGAGTCAGATTACACAGCCCTGGGAAATAAGAGGCAGTGTATGGCACAGAAAACCGAGCTTTACTTTGTCTCTGTAACAGGCCTGCTTCTTGCTCATCAGCTTTTATGTAATCAACCTGTATGTTTTGGGATTGTAAATCAGGTCTACGTGTCTCCTGTAAATTTTGGAGGAGGAGATACAGAGATTAAGGTAGGCAACTGGGGGATCAGGGACAGGTAATTGAGGATAGAGAGGAGTATAAGTTGGAGGGAGGTTTAAGAAGGAAGCAGATTTTAACCTTTGTTCTAATTCAGATTTCTGCTCTTCGGCTTTTTTAAGAGAGTTCTTAAGGCTAGCCACACACCCATGTTTATTTTTCTTTCGATTTGATCTTCCCATAAATATAAATATGGCAATTACTTAGGCTGAACGCTCGCTAAAATTTTCTTTAAATTAAGGAGTTTCTATTTTAAAGGATCCATCTTCTGGCCACTTATAGTCAGAATTTTCTATGGTATATTTATTCCAAAAGCAACTCAATCTAATAAGCCTCTTTACAGAAAGCCCTGGGGGTACTCTTCCAGGTTTAGAGTAAGTTTTTACCATATAAGCTAGAGGTGTTCCTGGAGAGGGCTTAGAGGAGACAGTTCCCATGATTTCCAAACTTCACTCTCAAAAATAGATTTCTGTTAGAATAGACAATGACAAAAGACTCGCACCTCAGAGACTGACATGTTTGTTACACACAGTGTGCTGCTTAGAATCTTACGTGTATCAGATTCCCAGTCTTAATAGACTGGCCACCTGACGTCTTCCCTACAAAACGTGCCCCCTGGATGGTGGAGATTGAGGAGATAATTCTCACTCAGTTACAAAGTCAAGGTCAGAGACCTAAAAAGGACAAGAGGGAAACCTCATATAGTTTTTGTTTTAGGGACCTGCAACAAAGTTTGTCTTAAAAGACACTGGACTAGTCAGAACTGTGTAACTGGCTAGTATGCAAGGTTGGTTGGTTTGAACACCAGGCTGATGGGGAGCCTCATCAGGCCTGAGTTCCACCCTATGGTAACCTGCTTTAGACAAAACGACACGGAAAGACAAATGACAAAACAAAAACAAGCAATAATAATAACAGGAATTAGAATCTACTTCTGAGAGGAGATGGAATCAAACAACATGAATATTGCAAAGTACCAAAAGTACCAATACCAGTCCCCCAAAGTACCAAAAAGTATACCAATACCAGAGTTGCTCATAAGACTAGTCACCAACAAAAACGTTTCTCTCATCAACCTTAAATAAGGAAAGGACAATGATCTTTTACTTTTTGCTCAACCAGAGTGCACAGAAAAAGGAAAACCAGGAGTCCAACTGGTAAGTAAAGTATCTTACCATGTGCTGGCTGGTGTCAGAGTTCTAATCTTCCTACTGTGGCTTTCAAGGAACACAGTGGCTTTGGAATCCTGACAACTATGACACACTTTAGGAGTCTTGGCAAAACCTGCACTTTTCCCTTGGTTGGTTTGCTGAGAGATCAACTCACAATTATGGTAGATTAATAACAGACAGGTTTATTTTCAAATACCATGCACATGGGAGAAGCCACAAGAATGATTGCCCAAAGTCTCAGTGATGGTCAGAGACCTTTATAGATGCCTTTTGGAAGGAAGTGGGGAGAATGTGGAAAGTATAGGTGCCCCAAATGGTTGCTGGGAGGGGGGGAGGTTTAGATGGGTGGAAACAGATGGATTTGTAGATAAACCTGACAGACCGGTTTTGGTGCTTTAAATGGCCATGGGTCCAGGTCTGTTAGAATATAATAAGGTGGTCAGTAGCCCCCTTTTGATTCTAAGTCAGGTTACTCAGGTTTTGTGTAGATAGAGGAAAGACTTCCTTTAATGTCCCCTGATCATGAATCATCTTTAATTCAAAATATTCTTTATACCAAGGAGTCATATTTTGGGACAAAATTTCCTTAGCTCCTTCATTCTCTACACTATTCTCCATATGGACATGGCACATGGTGGGTGAGTTCCCCAGGCTGGGCCATTGGACTGCAGTGCTCTGCAGTATGGTAGAGGGAAGCGTATGGACACTAGTCACAGGGTAGAAAGGGCTGGGCATCTCTGCACTCTCCCAGCCCAGCAAGGCAGGGGCAATGGGGATGAGCCTGTGGTGAAGTCCACCTCTCTGTAGCCAGAGCCCTGTGAGGCTGAGAGCTCAGAATGGTGTGAGTTGCAGCAACCCAGGATGAGAAGCCAGAGGGACTCACAGAGCCTGCTGTCCAGGGCCTGCCACTGTGCAGTCTTCAAGCAGCTCCCTGTTCAGTCCCCAGGCCTGGGGTGGGGTGGGAGGGTATGGCAGGTAGAGGGGTGATCCCCTTTGCAGCTCAGGTTGCAGTGTTGGTGGAAGGAATGTGCAGCCCCACATTCTCCCCTCTGTCCCTTGCCTTGTGTGGGAGCCTTCCCCAGGTACCTCTGATCCTGCTTCCTCCACCTTCACTTTGGGTTTCTACAGATGCTCTTCTGATAATTCCCTGAGATGATTCAGGATGCCTTTTCAGATACTCCCTCTGTAGGGAAACATCTATCTACAAGAGCTGAGTTTGCAGGTGATTTCTACTCTGCCATCGCAGCCCCTCTCCCAATTTTTACAGAATGGCTATTTTTAGCCTGCCCCTCATCCATACTCAGGTTTTATCTCTATTAGTTTTAGTTGTTTATTCCCAGCAGTATCAGGTGGCTCTCCATCTATTTTGTCCCATGGTTCTCTGTGCTCTGTTAGCCATGGGATTGGCTCTCTGTGGCTCAGGCCTTTAGGTGGCGTTTGATTTCTAATCATGGCAATCCCTGCACTTTCCCAATCCATGATAGTTGAATGCTTCCCATAGGGAGCTATTATTCCAGGATTTTTCATGAGATTACTAGTTGAAATCTGTTTCTTTCTTTCTTTTCTATCTTTTTTTTTTTTTTTGAGACAGCGTCTCACTTTGTTGCCCTCTGTGGAGTGCTGTGGACACCTAGCTGTTTTTAGAGATGAGTCTCACTCTTGCTGAGGCTGGTCTCAAACTCCTGAGCTCAAGTGATCCACTCTCCTCGGCTTCCTGAGAAGTGCTAGGATTACAGGTGTGAGCCACCTCACCAGACTTGGAACCCATTTCTGAAACAGCATTTCCTTTAGCCAACCTCGGCCTACACCCTCAAGCATCATTGAGCATCTTGACAGCCTGCTGCCTTCTCACTGTGCATTCCTTGTATTCCTGGTAAATAAGAGTCCCCCAGGCTTTCCTATGGAGCACAGAGGCTAGGGGGATTTCATACTCCATCTTCTCAGCACGTGCCCTGCTGTGAGCTTTTGATCTCCCTCTTTACTGCCTGTCTTACAGGTCCTCAGTGACAAGTTTAGGGATAGAGACCTGCCAGAGTCCACAAGAAGGAGAGGTCAGGGATGGACGATAGGCTTTATTTTAATGGAGCAGAATGGAGTCAGACCAGAAGTCAGCTCAGGTCACACAGTTTCAAGGGACTTTTATTAGTGTAGTTGGAATGTGGAGGGGTCATGAGAGGTGAGGGAAGTCATCTCTCCTACAGAGAGAAAGATGCTGTGTCCAGACTGATTTTAGAATTACTGCCTTCCGCAAAATGTGTTAATCTTGTACAAAGGCCTTATCTCTAGTGCCAGCCAGGACCAGGGTAGGAGATCCTGATGTTTCCCAGAACACCGACCCTAAAGCATTTCAGGAGGGTGGGAAGGGGTTGCTGTGACCATGCCATTCAGCCTCTGACCTGTTTTCTGTCACTAGCTGTCCTCCCAAGATGGTTATACTCTTGTCAGGGTCATGAGGATTTATAGCAGTACGGGAAGCAGGTTGCTGTAATCATGCAATTTGGTTTCTGGCCTGCCTTCCTTCTTTACTTATCTCCTAAATGGTTGAACTTTTGTCAGAGTCCTGAGGATTTCTTCCCCACCCTGGATTTTCCATTTCATGCCTTGTAGACCTTACCTTTGTCCCAAGTTCCATGAACACACCCTCCTAGCAGATGAGCATCATGTCAGGAGCTCTGCCAACCTGATAAAGCCTGTGGCCCATGACAACTGAGTTCCCCTTACACAGCTTGGATCATGTGCTGATCATGTGCTGACCCCACCCCTCCTGCCTCAGCACCCTCAGGGGAGCCCCTCTACTCTCCCCCTCATGCACTCATGTGGTCTACGCCTGAGGGTGCTCTGGCACCCAGTCCTCTCCTCCTACGGCAGGTGGACACCTCCCTGACAAGGTCCTGTGCTGACCTATGTGTGCAGAGAGGAGGGGGGACACCCACATGTGCTTTCCTGCCAGGCCCAGACCTCCCCTCCTCCTGCTTAGGAAAGGGAAGAGCCTGGCCCTGATGTGGCAGATATGACAACCCAGGAAGGCCAATCCTGGCTTGGCCAGCCCAGCTCTTCAGAGACAGTCTCTTCATGTCACCATGTGAGGCGCGGGGTGTCTAGGGGTCACTTTATCCCCACCCAGCCCTCACCAGCATTACTGCTCCACAGAAACTCACTCTCTTCCCTATCACTTCACCATCACTTCTAAACTCAGACCTAGACCTCAATGGTGTGAGGGTCAAGGCCAGATGGATAAAATGACTTTTCTTCACTATGACTGTGGCAACTAGAAGGTCAAACCCTTTGGTCCCCTGGGGAAGGAAGTAAATGGCACAAACACCTGGGAAGAACAGATGAAAACCCTGAGAGACCTGGTGGACGTCCTCACACAGCAACTGCCTGGCCCACAACTGGGTTGTTACACACCCAGGAGTAAGTTTGAAATGGCCCAGGGCAACAGAGCAGGTACTGTGGTAGGTTACAGGCATTTATTGTTTTCAAATTTTAAAAAGGGAAGAAGGAAGGGGAGTTTGTCTCATACAATAGGTCCAACAGGTCCATAATGTGGTGGAGAGAGCGTGGCCAGGACATAGGAAAGAAACAGGATGGGGCCCAAGATGTCAAGCCCAGGCCTGATCTCTTGCCCTGCCCTCCAGGGCAGACCCTCTCACCCTGCAGGTGACCATGTCTTGCCACCGAGAAGCCGATGGACATGGCACTGGATCCTGGCAGTTTGTCTATGATGGACAGAAGTTCCTCCTCTTTGACTCAGAGAACAGAATCTGACAGCACTTCATCCTGGAGCCACACAGATGAAAGAGAAGTGGGAGCATGACAGGGATGTGACCATGTTCTTCCAGAAGACCTCACTAGGAGACTGTACCAGATGGCTTGAGGACTTCTGGATGTGGTTGGAGAAAATGCCAGAGGCAACAGGTAAGTAAGAAAACTAAAATGTGGTAGCTCTCTGTTCCCTAAATGCCTCAGTGTCCCAGAGCGTAGGACTTGCATTTGAAATAGTGTATAGAAAGGAGTCTACCGCTCTCTCATGGCAAGTAGCAAGTAACT
The DNA here is from genome assembly GCA_963574655.1 of Perodicticus potto. Classification (NCBI taxonomy): domain Eukaryota; kingdom Metazoa; phylum Chordata; class Mammalia; order Primates; family Lorisidae; genus Perodicticus; species Perodicticus potto. The sequence goes on along the minus strand of CAUYRH010015885.1, from coordinate 1,791 downwards.
GTATTTTTTCCCAGCTTGTATAGCTGCTTCTGCACTTAAACATTGTTAATCAATAATCATATAGATACATGCAAAGCTTGATTATTCTTTCTACAGCACCTGCAAGTCTATTGATTAACAATTATACATTCTTCTTTGTTTTCTACTTTACTTAAAATAGCTTTCAAGGAAAAACATATGGTCAGCCATCTTGCCCACATACTGATAATGTTTGTCCTCAGCCCTCTTGCCCACATACTGATAATGTTACAGACCACAGCCACAGCAGGGGAGAGAGGCTGAATGAATGCCTGCTCCTAGAAGCCTCAAGCCACCTGGAGGCCGCAACTTAATCTTAAAAGAATACAGCTGGAAATTCCTAAAGCGCACTTAGGGTTTGTGTGCAAACTCCAAGCCTCTGACCCGCTAAGATCACGGGAGTTTTAATTCCAACGTTCTCTGGCCATTTAGGTCTTTTTGGAGCCCTGCTCTGGTTTCTCCTAGATTGTGTTAATTAAGATCTGTACATGCTAACTCTCAGGATGGCAGAGGCAAAGGCATATAGGCTTTTCTCCTATAGCTCTCTGGAGTTGAGATCTATTATACCAGAGTTAGAGACTCTGTGTGTGTGTGTGTGTGTGTGTGTGTGTGTGATTTATTTTGATTCTGGAAATCCTTCAAAACATCCTCAATGCCAGCTCCTAAGCCTCTCGGAGCTGTTCTGCCAGGGTTGTGGGGTCATCCTTGCTTCCCTCAGCAATGTGAAAGCTCCATGAGGACAGGACACATCCCCTGTCTCCCCTCCCAGCTCAGAACCTGTCCCAGCAGCTGCCACACAGCAGAAGGTACAGATGTCTGGCCTGCAGGAAGACCTGGGTCGGCAGCAGCTGAGGTGTCTTCACAGATTTGGGGCCTGAAACAGGCCTGTCACTCTCGTGCTTCCATTTCAGCCCCTCCCAATGAAGATCCAGCCACAGTCCAACCCACAGCCAGGGCCAGCAGGTCAGTCCCCTCCAGTCTCTTCAGGATCCTCATCATCTTTATCCTATTGGCCATGCTGAGTGCCTAGAGTGGCAGGTGCTTTGGGCAGAATTGGGAGGGGAGCAGGGAAGATGGTGAAATGGGAGGTTGGGAAGGGACTCACAGAGACCCTTCCCCTTCCCCATTCAGTACCTTCCATGGGACCTTCTTATCCTGGAAGGAGACAGGGAAGAGATACCTCTAGTCACTTAACAGAAATGCCCTGGCCCAGCTCAGCCCCCAGCCTTGATAAGTTGTCCCTGTCACAGACCAGTGGGAGGGAAGGGTCCACACCAGGGCTTAGGGTCTCTGCACAGTAAAGTGGGAGGAAGGAATAGGTGCAGTCCTACCCAATGGGTACAATGTCTTGGGGTTGAGCACACTTGTAACTTTGACTTAAGCACATATGTGCTGTTCATCAGAGATTCAGATACATATCATTCCTATTTAAATGTTCTCAGGAAGCATATGTCTGTGCTTCCTATATTATCTGAACCGTGACGTTATTCTTCTAAAGGATATTGCCAAAATAGGCTTCACTACCTCAGGTATCCTTTCTATGTCCTGAAAAAGAATTTTGTAAGTTTTTAATGAGAAGAAAGAATATTCTGTTAAAGATGCAAAGAAGGAATCTTTCCCAACACGTTTTAAGAAGCAAACATCACCCTGATACCAAAACCAGGAAAAGACCCAACTAAAAAGGAGAACTTTGGACCATTTTCACTCATGAATATAGATGCAAAAATTCTCAACAAAATCCTAGAAAAGTCATACATCATGATCAAGTAAGCT